>REGO01001565.1:3105-30878 GCA_010120015.1 Rhombomys opimus | reverse complement strand
AGTGAGGGGAACAAGGACTATTTCTAACAGGAACTCAATGAAGATACCTGATAAAACAGGATCAGATGAATGGGGGGAGGTCCCCCCCTATCAGTGGACTTGGAAAGGGGCACAGTGGTGATGAGTGAGGGAGGGAGGGACTGGGAGGGAATGAGGGTTCGGGGCACGGCTGGGATACAGAATTAATAAAATACTGATAAAAATAATAAAAAAAAAGAAGACAAATCTTCCACAGACAATGGTCATCATTCGGTGGCTGTGTCGCCGGCATGTTCACTCATTTTTTTTATACACATTGAGGCTATGACGGTTTCCATCATTTGTCACCCAAGCAAGACTCTGCATAAATGCTCTCTTAGAACTCTTCCTCATGTAAAGGTGAGTCTCAAAACCAAGCAGGACATTGCTTCGTTATGGGGACTCACCTAAGACAATGAAACACATTTTCATGCAAATCGAAGTGTATGACAAAAAAAAAAAAACATGTATGATCAGCATATCTTACATTTTTGCATAATAAAAGACAATGGTATTACTTTCTAAAAAAAATCACTTGTTCTTATAAAATCTTGGGTTCAATTCCCATTACCCATATAGTCATTCACGACTACCAATAACTCTAGTTCCAGGGAAGACAATGCCAACTTTGAACCTCTAAAGGCACCAGGCACACATGATGCTTAGACACTAATGCAAGGAAAACCTCCTACTTGTAAAGAAAATCTAATTTAAGACTGTTTTCTGAAAAAATAATAATAATAACTTGAGCCAGACATAAATGGCACTGGTATAGCCAATTAGTTCCAGCTACAGGGAAAGCTAAGGCTAATGTATGGGGTCAGTCTGGGAGCACAGGTGACCACTTGCAAAACAAAGTAAAACTGTGTTTCCATTTTTTAAAAGGTTTATTTATTTATTACAATTTATTCACTATGTATCACAGGTGTAGCCCTCTCCCTAGTTCCCTCAAAATCCCACCCTCCTCCCTCTGTCCACTGATAGGGGAGTTACTCATTTCTTCATATCTGACACTACCCTACCAGGTCTCATCAGGACTGGCTGCATTGTCTTCCTCTGTGACCTGGTTAGGCTGCTCAGCCCTCACTGGCTTGAGCCCATTTCCAAACAGTCTTCTCTGGTTTATACCCCATAACACCTCCACCTCTAAGTAGTTCTGAAATTGACAATTATTTTTTGAGCTATTTTACCCAAGTGCAGGCAGGTCTCTGTGAGTTCAAGGCCAGCATAGTCTACACAGTGAAGCCAGGGCAGCTAAGGACAGAGGGAAATCCTATCTCAAAACAAAATGAAAAATTTTTACAAAAGCAGTTGTTCATACTCAGGACCTGGGTTCAATTCCTATCACCTGTATAGTGGCCCACAACAATGGATATCGCATGTTCTAGGGAAGACAATGCCTTCTTTCAACCTAAGAAAGACTTTCTGTCGGCTTGAGCCCATTTCCAAGCAGTCTTCTCTGGTGTATACCCCATAACACCTCCACCTCTAAGTGTGAGTAGTTCTGAAATTGACAATTATTTTTTGAGCTATTTTACCCAAGTGCAACATTTTTTGTGAGTTTTCAGCACAAAGTCATATTTACATTGTGAATGAGAATGTACCAGCCCTATTGGAAGTATTTCTTGGAAGTTGAGGTTGATATTGCAAATATGTGTACATTGTTCTCATTTTTCTTTAAAAATCTGTAAGTGTCTGAAGACAGAGTCAGTTCTGGTGGCACATGCCAATAGTACCAGTACTTGGCTGGTAGAGGCTGGAGGATCAGGAATTCAAGGCCAGTCTCAGTTTGCATTATTGATTTAAGGCTAGCCTGAGATAAAGAGTGAAGTGGAAGTGAAGAGGGTACTATTGCTGAACGTGGAGACAAGTTCAAACCCTAAGGGACACAAGAACATGCTGGTTGTTTAAACCTGGGATGGTGGCTCTGGCTTGCAACCCCTGTACTGGGCAGGTTGAGGCAGGAGGATTGCTGTGGGTCCTGGGAAACAGAGTGAAACTCTGTGTCAACCAACAAACAAAAAGTAAGAAATTGGTTGCTTGGACAAAGAATGAAAGTGGTAAAAGTTTTGGTGAGATGCATGAAGAAAACAGGTAAATTGGGTGGGCATGTTAAAGCATACCTGTGTTCTCAGAACATGGGAGGTAAAGGCAGGAGCAATCAAAAGTTCAAGGTTATTCCGGGCTGCAGAGTAAGTTTGAGGCCAGCTTAGGCTATGGGAGGCTCTGCTGTAAAATAACAACTAAATAAATGTATAAATAAAATTTTAAAAGAAAAAGAATGTTAGATCCATAGGCAATAGCAGAAAATGAAAGGGCACAAAATTACCTCAAAGCATGCAGATATTAAAGTGAACAGGATATCATGAGGGAACCAGATGTTCACAGAGTATCTATGCAAGATACAGTTGGTGCATTTCCAAATATAGAGGGAAAACGGTTCCCTTACATTGGACTAAGCTGGACATGCTCCTTGACCACATGGTAATAGTTAACAGCACCAGGCACAAGGCAAATACCTGGCATCAGGCAGGTGGAAGGAGAGAATGTTACCCATGTAGAATGCCCCCTCTCCTCATGACAGAGCAGTTACTAACATACTGGGAGGGGCTTCCTGTAAAATGATCACAAATGATCTGTACAAATGTCCCTGTGCTGCAAGGTTTAAAAAAAATAAAACCATGGGCACATTCTAGTTTAAAGGATACTTAAGAGGCATGATGGTCAGATGCAGTGCAAAGCCTTGCACCGGAAAGAGGACTTTTAGCCAACTGTTATGAGGGACATTACTGAGACAATGAGAAAATGTTTCATGTGGCCATAGAGGGGGCAAGTGGCCTGTCTCACTGTTAAGTAGTCAGTGTGATAAGTGCATTGAGGCTTTGCAGCTAAACATTCTTTTTCTTGGGAGATATATGCTGTCACATTTAGGAATGATGTATTATAATGTCTTTGAGTATACAAATAACTCTAGAATGATTAAATGTGCACACATACACAAAGGTAGGTGCAATAGAATTTACCTGTAGTCAAAGTTACTTGGAAAGACAAGGGAAGAGCATCAATGCAGCCCAGGAATCTGAGGTTAGATCCTCAAATTTAAAACAAATCGGGATGTGTTAGTGTTACATTTTTAAACTATTATATTTACATTTCTTAATGCCTCTTTCTTCCTACTCTACCCCAATCCCTTCCAACAACCCAATACTAGGTAGGAGAGAAAGGTTAGTGAAGAGAGGGAGCACAGTTTCCTTAGATACTTCCTGCTGGTTAAGGTCCTCAGGTTCCTTGGAGCTAGTCCAATCCTCTTCAGGATATCTCCATCTTCTCCTCATCATGCTGCATCAACAGCAAAAAGGAGTAGCAGTGGGGAAGCACCAGCAGCCTCCTTCTTTCTCAGAGCCCACAATACTCTCTGGGCTCTGGCATTTATTCCCTCTCCAGATCCCTCAGAGTTAAACTATCTGCATCTGGCAAAAGAGCCCCTCTCAGAACTCCATGAGGCAAACAGTTTGCTGCTGTGGACAATCTCAATCAGTCCCATTTCCTCTACCTGGGACCAAAACACAAACAAACAAACAAACAAACAAAACCAATACAAAACAAAACAAAAACATGTTTACATCCACAATACTGATGTGATGAAATTAAAAAAAAAATGAGCTGAAGAGTTGACTCAGTGGTTAAGAGCATATTACTGCTCTCTTAGAGAACCAGAGTTCACGTCCTGGCACCCACAACAGGTGGCTCAAATTGTCCACAACTCCAGCTACAGAGGGATGGATCCAATATTTCTGATCTCTGAGAGAAATTGGCATTCATACATAAGCACAAACAATCCAGGATTCCCTATTGAAATTTTCCCCACTGAATTTTGACATATGACCCTGGAATAAATACGTTAACTTCATATATACAAACTGCTGTAGAAACGTGGAAAGGAGGACCACTCCCCAGCTCAAGTTATCAGATGAGAATTATCAGGATATGAAATGCTTGAGAGAAACAAGCTCCAGGGCAATTGTACACTCATGACCCAGAGGCAAAAACATCAGAGAGACAACAACCTGAATCCTACAAGATGCTTTAGGGGAAAATCCAAACTGAATTGAATTCATTCTAGGAATACAAACCTTCCCTCAGGAATCAAATATTTGTGCACATTTACGCAGTAGAAAAAACAGTCTTCATATGCAGAAAAGGTAAGGGGCGACATTTCAATATACATTCAAAATGTACTGCTTATAGGTTTTTAAAAATTCTTTATTAATTACACTTTAATCACTTTGTATCCCCCCTGTGGTTCCCTCCTTCCTCCCATCCCAATCCCTCCCTTCCTCCCCCCTCTGCATGCATGCCCCTCCCCAAGTCCATTGATAGGGGAGGTCTTCTTTTCCTTCCTTCTCATCCTAGTCTATCAGATCACATCAGGAGTGGCTGCATTGTCTTCTTCTGTGGCCTGGTAACGCTGTTCCCTCCTCAGAGGGGACTGTCTCTGACATGAACTGATAGGCTTATAGGTTTTTGTTGTTGCTAAGAAGTCAGAATGTGAGCCAAATGTGGCGGTGCATGTCTATAGTCCCAGCATTTTGACTTGCAAAGGCAGGAAGATCATTGTGCGTTCGAGGACAGCCTGGTCTACAAAGTTAGTTCGGGACAGCCAAGGCTACCCAGAGATATCCTGTCTTGAAAGGACCAAAAGAAACACAAATCAAAGAGGAGGAGGAGAAAGAGGAGGAGGAGGAGGAAGAGGAGGAAGAAGAGGAAGAGGAAGAGGAAGGAGAAGGAGAAGGAGAAGGAGAAGGAGAAGGAGAAGGAGAAGGAGAAGGAGAAGAAGAAGAAGAAGAAGAAGAAGAAGAAGAAGAAGAAGAAGAAGAAGAAGAAGAAGAAGTCAGAAGGTGATACCAGGAGTGGTTGGCACACACCTGTAATCCCAGCACTCAGAAGGCAGAGGCAGGCAGGTCTTTGTGAGTTTGAGGCCAGTCTCATCCACAAAGTGAGTCCAAGCCAGCCAAGGCTACAGAAGAAACCATGTTTGAAAAACCAAAAGCCTAATCCCTATTCAGAAAGGCAAAGAAGATGGACATTGGAAGAGGGAGGAAACAGGGAACAGGACAGGAGCCTAACACAGGCTCTACCCTGCAGGGTACTGAGGCAGATGCTGAGACTCATAGCCAAACTTTGGGCAGAGTGCAGGGAATCTTATGAAAGAAGTAGGAGATAGTAAGACCTGGAGAGGACAGGAGCTCCATAAGGACAGCAACAGATCCAAAAAGTCCAGGCACAGGGGTCTTTTCTGAAATTGATACTCCAGCCAAGGACCCCTTATGGAGATGGCCTGGAACCCCTGCACAGAGGTAGCCCATGGCAGTTCAGTATTCAAGTGGCCTCCATAGTAATGGGAACAGGGACTGTCTCTGACATGAACTGATTGACCTGCTCTTTAATCACGTCCCCCTGAGGGGGGAGCTGCCTTACCAGGCCACAGAGAAGACAATGTAGCCACTCCTGATGTGACCTGATAGACTAAGATCAGAAGGAAGGAGAGGAGGACCTCCCCTATCAGTGGACTTGGAGAGGGTGGTGAATAGGGAGGGTGGGATTGGGAAGGGAGAAGGGAGGGAAGTACAGGGGGGATACAAAGTGAATAAACTGTAATTAATAAAAAATAAAAATAATTAAATAAGAAGGAATTACTAAAATATTCCTTTAAAGCATGATGGAGTTATGAATTATGTAACAGTGTCTCAGCCAGCTATAGTCTGCAGAGAGAACATTGGAGGTGCTGCAGGAATATAACAGGGGTGCCACCTTGCCATGCTGTAGCCTTTGAAAGATTTGGTAATACAAGTTCTGTTTCTGGTACTACTGGTATCAACACATTTGCTGTGCTTCCACTCACACAAAACTACAAAAGAGTCTCATGACTCTTGGTAATGACAATGGTGGCACTTGCTGTTCTGTGTCCTTTACTGTGCTTTGTATTGTTTTCTCTCAGTACTGGGGACTGAACCTAGAATCTCTTGATTGCTAGCTAAGTGCTCTACCGCTGAGCTACACCCCCATTCCTTACTGTTATTTTAGAATTTTATGCTTCTACTTACATAAAACAAAACAATATGCTGTTCTGTGCAGGCTCTAGCCGGAGACATCGCTGAAATTTTGAATCTCTTGAGTGCATCATTCTGTTTGATGTTTGATTTAAGTATAAGTTTTGTTATTCCTAGCTGTAGGAGCAATAGGACATGAGAAAACAAAAAAGGAAAACTAAAACCCAAAAACAAACCAAAAAAGTCTGAATGTGGAGGTAAAATTTGTTTGAAGCCGATGAGGCCTGACACTTTAAAAACTTTTATATTTATGTGTATGGGTGTATTGTCTGTATGCATGTCTGTGCACTACATGGGTGCAGTCTCCTCAGAGACCAGAAGATACCATTGAATCCCCTGGGACTGGAGTTACAGACAATTGTGAGTCATCCTATGGATGTTGGCAGTTAAACTGGCTCTCTTAACAGTAAACTCATCTATTTAGCACCTGGGATGCTTTTGTTTTTTTAAGACAGATTAAGGTAAGTGTGCCCAGGCTGCCTTGAACTCACCCAGTAACTGAGGATGAGTCTGAACTTCTGATTCTCCTGCTTCTTTTTCCTGAGTGCTGAGATTACAGGTCACTGTCTCCACAGGGGTTTTATGAAGTTCTGGGAGACACACTCAGGGCCTCCTTACATCCAAGGCAAGCACGCTCATAACTGAGTTACATTCTCAGCACTGGATTGCTCATTTTGGTGTGTGTGTGGTGTGTGAATGTGTGTGTGTTGTATTGATGTATGCGTGAATACTCCAGTGGAAGCTAGAAGTCAGTTTTCCCTTGATCACTCTCCACTCTTAATTTTTTTAATAAAGAGGCTGAATTTTTGCTATTTTAAGTGTGTGTGTGTTTTCTGGGAATGGGACTGCAAATGTACTTATGCATGTTCTTTTATGCTGTCAGAAGCTTGAGGTATCAAATCCCCTAGAGCTGTAGTTACAGACAGTTGTGAGCTTTCTGATGAGGGTGTTGGAAGTTCAACAGGGGTCGTCTGCAAGAGCAGCACAAGCTGTTAAACACTGAACCTTCTCTCTACCCCTACCCACAGTGTTATTTTTCAATACTCATTCTGTCACTGAACTTGGAGCTCACCAATTAAGTTAGGCTAGTTCTCCAGAAAGCCTCTGGACTCCATCTGTCACCTACCTCCACCCCAGCACTGGGGTTATAGATGTTTGTTCCCAATTCTTGGCTTTTACACTGGAGCTGCAGATCCAAACTCAGATCCTCAAGCAAGCACAGTACACATGTTACCCACTGAGCCTGCAGCCCAGGCAATTTTGCATGATTATAAAAATAGTTTCTCTGCTTGGGATATAGCCCAAGCAGGAGAATACTTACCTAGCATTCAAGAAGCACTGGATTTGACTCCTCTTCAGTGAACTAGTTGTGGTGTCCCACATATGAAAGTTCAGTACTTATTGTTAGGACCAATGAAGTGATTATGTCACAACAGATTTTATAATAAAGAAGTTTATTAGATGGAGATTGAAGAGAGAGAGAGAAAGAGAGAGCACGATGATAGGGAAAAGGGAGGGGGTCTCCTGACAGAGAAAGGGGGAGGGCAAGAGAGCAAGAGAGTAATAGAGCAAGAGGGCAAGAAGGCAACAAAGTGGCAGGTTGATCTTTTTAAGGAGACACTTAACCACACTTGCCAGTGTAGCTATGTGGCAGGGGACACATGATGACATCATAGGTTGCTAGGCAACCCAGAAGCAAGCTGCTTAAATACTAACATTCCTTTCTTTTTCTATAATTAAAAATTGAAGAGCTTGGGCTGCTTTTCACAGAAGACAAGTTAAAGTATAAAAATGTAGGTTCATTGGAAGCAGTTCTTGGTTGCCATGCAAGGGGGTAAGATAGATAGATAGATAGATAGATAGATAGATATAGATAGATAGATAGATAGATAGATAGATAGATAGATAGATAGATAGAAATATTACATGGTCAAGAGGAGGAGGGGAATCCCCTGCCCTGGAAAGATCATGGTAGAGGATTGCCAGTAGAGAGTTCCTAGCCACACAAGACAGCAGGTAGGGACTGAAGAATGATGGGAGAACCTGGAGCTACTTGTCCTGGGCCTTAAGCACACCATTCCAGACTTTTGTTAGTAATAAGTGAATAACTGGCATAGTTTTTCTTTTGGCTACTTCCTGCTGATACTGGGGGCTCTAAAGGGAGGTCAAAAGGCTGAAAAGATGACCAAGCTCAGGGAGAACAGGCTGTTTAGATGCTCTCAAGGGTCTGTGAGAACATCCATGGCTGGGACGAAAAGTGCAGGTCCGGCTTGATGGATGTCTGTGAGGTCAGACTGGAACACTTGTGGTAGCTGCTTTGGCTCTGTTGTGGAATTAGGAAACACCTGGGTCTGGCAGGATATTGGAGCACATTTATAGGCAGAAGACAAAGTTAAGTGGGTTATGGAGAAAATTCCTTAAGGTGTATGTTTAAAATTTTGGGAGAACAAACAGCAGTGAAGGTTTTGGATCAAAGAGACTTGAACATGGGAACCTCCATTTACCTGAGAAGGCCTCTATTTACCCAGTCTCTGGCAGTATTTAAAAATGTTTTGCTTTGGATCTGTCATCTAAGGAAATTGAGGCCAAGTTTGTTTACAGAACTGTGTAAGCTTAGAGGCCATTAAAACAGGCACTAAGTGTAGAAATCTGAAATTCTCCAGAAGACATCTCAGAGGAGAATCTGTAGGAATAGACGAATGGACTATTCCCATTGGGCAGGTAGGAGACAGTGACCTGTCAAGGTGTCCCAAGAGCAAGGTTTGACTCAGTAGTTAGTACAATCTGTCCCAAAAGCTTGTCAGAGTTAGCCAGCAACCAAGGGCACAGTTGACCTTAGCAGACATGGTTTACCTGGCACTAGCATTTTCATAGAGGAGCAAGAGCGGGAGGGAGAGAAACTGTGCCATTAGAGGGAAAATCTAACCAAGGGAGAAGGAGGGCCTAGATGAAGGTTTGGATGTAGGATGGTGAGAGTGGTAGGAAGCATCTGTGCCAAGCAGAATGAAGGTTCCCCAATCGGCTGGTGTTGGGTTAAAATTGTAGCAGTCAAGTAGCCAGGAATTGATGCCAACCAGAAGGGAAGTCTCACCAATCAGTGCTTGTTGGATGTAGGAATGTAGCAATCAAGTAGCCAGGAAGGGGAAGTCCCAAAACCAGGGAAAGTGGAGGAATCCCACCTTCTGAGATAGGCAATAGGGGCAGTACCTATCTGGAGCCCAACTGACCTGAGAAGTGGAGTCAGGTGGATTCTCTGCAGTTTCCAAGAATTACTTTTAAGGTTTACAAAGGAGATAATACTTTAGACATGTTAGCATCACAATTGTAATCTGCACTGAAATACACATTGTAGAAAAGGCAGTAGACATACAAATTGGTGTTCAGAGCATAAGCATTCTTTAAGGTGAGCTCTGAAAAGGCAGAAGGCTTTCGTGAAGTAGAAGGGACAAAAGCTCACTTGATCTTAACCTTTAGTATGATTACACATTATGGAGATTTAAAGGGGATTCACAATCTTGAGCTTGGAACCGTGATAGTAGGAGGTATAGTGGAATGTTTTTGTATGAGAAGTAGATTAATAAATCAGAATTCTATTGATAAAGGCCAAAGCTCTGGACAGTCAATATAACAGTAGCATAGGAACAGTAGGAAATAGTGAGCATTTTTATCTATTTAGGATAAAATCACCTCAGACCTTGCAACCTTTATAACTTGCATTTACCAACCTTAAAATATTTTAAAACCCTAAAACAACATTTTCCTTAGGCCTTTGTATCTAGTTATTTACTATGAGACATAGGTGAGACCCGAACATTTATTGTTCTTTAAGCTAAAGGGGTGGTAAAAGGTTACATCTGAGGCCTGTTTCTTGAGTCTGGCAACAAGCCATATTGTGTCTAGGCCTGACAATAGCAACTCTAGGACTCAGGCTTAAGGCCTGCTCTCCTTCATATGAAGAGGACTGAGAAGGTATCTGAAGTCTCCCAAGACAGAAGTTGGCAATATGTCCATGGGGCCTGAGTGTGAGGACAAAACAGACCTCCAATGTTACCTGAGCTGGGCGATGGTGGGAGAAGTCACTGAATCAGGTCAAGGAGCTGGAAGGCTGGAAGTGTCTGTGGCCCTTGTGCTGGTTGAGCCTCCATGGCTGGGCACAGAGGACAAGCCTGCAATGGGAACATTTTGACTTTCAAAAGCCAGTCTGCCAACAGGCAGTGTATGGCTTGTTGGGGCAGCCGTGGGACCAGTGTCCCCTTTGGCTGCATTTGATATAGCTACCTGGCAGAGTTGACTTTAGGCTATACCCAGGTGGGGTGGGCATTGAAGACCTCTTGTTTTTTTGTGAGAGAATACCAACAGCCTCAGAGAAGCAGCCAAGGTCTAGAGCATAGTTTTTGCTGTAGATGAGCCTGGTGGGAAGACTCCTCTCTTATTATTTAAACCAACTCCTGTATGGTGATTCAGGGACCACCCTAAACTCTTAAATTAGGTAAGCAGTGAGACTATGTCTGCATCTATAACACTATAAACACATTTTTGAACATGTGAAAGGACTTGATCATCTACGGGATGACTGACTATAAACTTTCATTTCTTAACCATTAAATATTAGGACTTTAGGTTTTGAACCTGTTAAGTTGGAGACTTTAAAATCATAAATATAGTCCATTACAGTGAAAGCACAATAGTTTTTGTATGATTTAGTATATAAAAAGTTCATAGTTTATAAAAGTCTAAGCCTATACTATAGATTAATAATAGTACCATTTTTTTAGAAAAGTAGACCAAGCATATTTTAATCCTTTGATAGTGACGATATAGCACAATGATCAAGTTTTAACATAAATAAATCCTCTAAAATTAATAGATATTAATTTAGAGTACTGGTAAAAATTTGTACATAGTAATCCCTGAGTTATGAGTTTTAAAACCAATAATGTAGTAGAACAATGTAAAGCAATATTAAAATCACATTTGAATTTATTATCGCAAAACTGTTACTAAGAAAGACTAGTGGTGGACCTGGATCATAGGCAGATCATGTCAGGAGGAACAGCATTTATTAATTCTGGAACTGAAAAAGACATAGGTAGTTGAATGCACATTTTTAAAGTAGCTTAGTTTGAATAGACCGTTATAACTTTGAAATTTTAGCATTATATAAAAATCATTTTGAACCAGGGTTGAATCATATATCTTGTAAAATGTAACTTTGAATTATTATAAAAATTCATAAAAATGAGACTTGTTGCTGTCCTAGTCTAAAAGGAGATAAAATGAACAGAGAATTAATTATGATTAAAATTGTCCATGCCATAAGGTCACCTTAGGGTTTACAGTTTAATTTTAAGATTTATTTTGAGAGTATAAAAAGAAAGCAGAGAGTATTCTGGGTGAGATAGCAGGCAGAGAGAAACAGACAAGACTTTGAGAAAAGAGCCATAGGGAATAGTTTTCTTCTTCACAGATTGCTCTTAGTGTTACTGGATATAAGACATTTGCAAATATAGGTGTAGGAGCCAAAGGTTTCCCTAAGAGGAGAGAGTATAAAGAAGCCTTTCCTGTGATTATGAAAGGGGAAATGAAAATGGACATGAGGCTAGTCAGACAAGTAACACAGCAGGTCATGGGTTTAGCCTGGCCCAGCCCTAGAACCTTGGTGCCTGGTACCAGGGCTTTATCAGGAGTAAGGCCAAGTTCTCATAGAGGGAATCTCATCCTCAGGAAAGGATAAGGGCAGATAGGTAGCTTTAGAATGGAGTAAGGTGCTCAGTGGCCTTTTAGGGTCTACAGGAGACTGCAGTTTTGCAGCTCTGAAAAGAGTGGGACAGAAACAGGGTAGTAGTAAAAGCAGCTGGCAGTGGGGAGACCACAGAGTTTTCTTGTTTGTTTGTTTTTATACCTAAGATAGCTGCAAATCATATGACTGCCCTAAGTTAAGATGGTGGTGAAACCATGTGCTTGCCCTTAGTGGAGATAGCAATGAAGCTGTGACTCCACCCTCCTTATCCCAAAATCAGCATGGCAGCTATCCATGTGTGCTGTGTGACCATAGAGTTATAACGAGACCAGGTGCTTGCTGGTGGGAAGGCTGTCCTGGGCCCAGTTTCAAACTCTGCATGCATGTGACATGGCTGATCAGAACTCTGTGCAACTGAAAACCCTCTTCTGTAAGCCTCCTCTGGGGGCAGGTGTTCCATGGGAGATTTAAAACTTGACCCCTGGGCCTGTGGCAGTGGCACAACATACAGCCATCTGTGTGTGCGCAGGGTCCCAGCAATTGCTTACCTAACTGCAATAGTTTAGAAGCAGGCTGTGCCTGTGTCTGAAGCAGCAGTTTCAGCATCTGGCCTGAGCCTTTTAGTTTCCCCAGCTGATTTTGGTGCAGTGTGTGTGTCCACCATGTCTGCGGTGCTCAGAGCACATGGCAGGATGCTGAGTCTGAGCAGCCATGAGCAGAGGGACAGGTGTGTGTGGTAAGAACAGGGCAGTTGAGGGAGAGTGTAAGTTTTAAGTCATATATGGTTGAGTGGAGGTTAGAGATAGGTAGAACAGAAAAATAGATCTGTTGCCAGCATCATGGTCTGATTAAGGATCCCTGGTATAGCAGACCAGGGGTTACCAGGAGAGCCTTTCCCAACGCACTAATGTTAGGACAAATGAAATGATGATGTGAACAACAGATTTCATTTGAAAGAGGTTTATTAAATTGAGATGGAGAGTGAGAGAGAAGGAGAGAACAAGACATGATAGGGGAAAGAGAATGGAGTATCCTGACAGAGAAAGGGGAGAGAACAAGAGAGTGAGAGAGTAAGAGAGCAAGAGGGCAAGACGACAAGAGAGAGGAAAAGTGGCTGGTTGATTCTTTTAAGGAGCAACTTGACCACACTGCCAGGTGTGGCTACATGGCAGGGGACACATGACAAAATCATAGGAGGTATCTCCATCCTTGATCTCAAGCTATACTATAGAGCAACAGTCATAAAAACTGCGTGGTACTGGCATAGAAACAGACTGGTGGATCAATGGAATCAAATAGAAGACCCAGAAATAAACGCACACACCTATGGACACCCGATTTTGACAAAGATGCCAAAACCATACAATGGAAAAAACAAATGGTGGGAAAATGATCTCTCCCTCTGGTGTCCTCCATCAGCCTATACGGCTCAGGCATCTATTCTTTATTTCCCCCATCCTCTAGCTCTTCTTGGTTGTACCATAGACTCTCAGATAGTACCAGGCTGTGGTATGTCATCAGACTTTCAATAAGCCCCACAGGTCGTAGGTCATTTGTCTGGCAGCCAGGCCAGCAGACTGACAATGGAGGAGAGCAATTTGTAGGGGAAGCCAACTATCTTCTAGGAAGTTGTGGGACTCTGCTGGATAAGGATGAAGTTGGTCATCTCTGGATAGACAATCATTTGCACTCCATCTATGAGGATAGAGTCCTTTTTCTCAGCAGAGTTCTGAAATGTCTCCCCTTATCTGAGTAACTCCAGGTCTTGCAATGAGGTCACATGTCCCTCAGGGCCCATTACAGGCCAGACATTCTCTTGATAAGGAAAGTGCTCTAACAAGCATCTTGGAATACCTAAAAATGCCCTACCCTGCTCAGAACCTTAGTCCAGCAGTGACATTCAATTGTACATGGAGATCTCCCCCATAGGATATTTAAGTACTGTATTTTCCTTCTTGTGATAGGACCATTTAAGTATCCCTGATTTCCTGAATGTTGGGATGTGTAAGCAGGCATCTCTATGGCCAGTCCCCAAGGGACCTGACAAATGGGGCATCAGGCATCTGTGAGGCCACCTGCGGATCACCTGCTACCACCTGCACATACTCTGGGTCACCTTGTGAAAGAACTCATACTCCTTTCTCTCTCTCTCTCTCTCTCTCTCTCTCTCTCTCTCTCTCTCTCTGTCTGTCTCCTACCATGCCCAGAGATGGTCTCTGTGACCCCCTCCCCCTTCCTTTAAGAAAACCTCACACATGGAACCAGTCACCTGTGTGATTTAAGAATCTGCTGTATGACTCCACTGCACTATCCTAACACTGACCTCAGCGAATCAAACACATTCACTCCTGAAATCCCTCCCTCTGCCAAGAGTTTTTATTGCCTTTGATTTCACATGCATAAAGGTACACACATTCACGCTATCTCAATTCAAGACCTGATGAGATTCTTCATTTATCTTCCACCGTGTCCTCTTAGTTGCATCTCACTGGGCCTGGACCTCACCGGGCCTTTGTCTTGGCTGCAAACAGACAGGGCATAAAGTCTGGCCCACACCTCTGTTGTGCTGAGCATAGTAACTTGACCAAGATTTGTAATGCTTTGGTATCTGGCATAGGCTTTGGAGAACCCAAGCTTCCATTGACACTGGTGACCTCATGCTAAAAGAGCTAAACTGTAACACTTATGGAAAATCTTTTAAACACCCCTTAGAGCACTCAGGCCTCACCCTAAGGTGCTCTAGCTGCCCCTGAGAGAAACGGAACCCCATTCTTCATCTGGAAGCCAAGTTCCAGGATCCCAGCTGGAATCCAGGCCCCTGTCAAATGGAGAATGACAGGAAAGCCTAGACTTCTTTTCCCCCTGAGAAGTCCTCTTTCTCTATAGATCATACCATAGACATGCACTGTAGTAAAAGTATGATGACTGTCCTTGTGTATGATGGTGGACGTTTCTTTTTCCCACCTGATCATTCAGTTCTGCTCTCTGAGCTGAGGTACCTGGCTTGGGCCCACATTGTTTTTGTTAATGTAACTACTGAAGCGCCCACATATGTGGTTTCTTGGGACAGTCATGGACCTGTGGGTCATCATGAAGAAACAGGGTAGCAAGATTGATGGTAGTGGTCCAGGGTTAGGGCCTGGTACTGAGTCACAGAAGCATTAGACAGCCAGTGTTCTAGGCTTCCTTGGAGAAGGGCCTCAAAGACATGAGATGTTGTGAGTGTAAGATCCTGACCCAGAGTTAACTTGTTTGTTTGTGTTTTCATTAGACTAGCAGAAGCCACCACAGCTTGGACAGGTGGGCCACCCGGTGGCTACAGGGTCCAATTGTTTAGACAGTGTGTCACAGGAAATTTCCAGCGATTAATATCTCTTTTGTCTTGCTTCACAGACAAACAGATAAAAAGGTTTTGCAGCATCTAGCAGTTCTAGGCCTGGAACTGAAGGCAGAGCTGTTTTTAAAACTTCAAATGCCTTTTGTTTAGTCTCAGTACAGATGAGGGTCTCAATGCCCCACTTTGTGCTGGTGTAGTGAGGCCCTGTTAGTTCCACAAAGTCTGGTATCCAGAGGCAACAATACCTAACTGCCCCTAGGAACATTTAAATCTGTCTCTTAGTCTCTGGAGTTGGTATTTGAAGGATGATGGCAACAGTCCTTCTCTGAGACAGGATCCTTTCACCTCCCCTCAGCTGGCAACAGGATAGGAGTCTCTGATGTACAATGTTGGGCTTTCTTAGCTGACATTCTGTAGCCCAATGTCTGTAACTCTGGCAGCAGTTCCCTGGTGGCCCTTTAATAGCATTTTTTTTTTCCTGAGAAACTTTAGATAAAAGGAAAGGAGGTCAGCATTTAAATCTTTGGGACAAGCTGGCCCATTGAAGTTGCCTGATGTAACCTCCCTCTGGTCTATGCATTTAAAAACAAATATGGGTTGGTTCATTTATTCCAATGGGAGGGTGAAGAATGCATATTTCAAGTCTAAG
Organism: Rhombomys opimus; assembly: GCA_010120015.1. Taxonomy (NCBI): domain Eukaryota; kingdom Metazoa; phylum Chordata; class Mammalia; order Rodentia; family Muridae; genus Rhombomys; species Rhombomys opimus. The sequence continues at coordinate 15,024 of REGO01001565.1, read as the reverse complement.
ACAGTGTACACTTGTTTCTCTGAAAGAACCAGACTCATGAGCATCAGAGTCCCAGGTTTCTTCACAGGCTGGAGAAGAGGGTCATATTTCAGGGTGACTGACAGGCACCAGGATGCCTAAAGTCTATATAATATAATATAATATAATATAATATAATATAATATAATATAATATAATATAATATAATATAATATAGTTTTGTTTTCTTTAAAAACTCAGGTGTGTTATGTAAATATGTTTTTTTGTTGTTGTTGTTTTAATCCCAAGTGTGGGATTTTAGTTGGGCTATCCTTTGTCGACAGCTCTTAGTTGTCTCATAGGGAAAAGGCATGGCTTATCCAGCTGGGAAGGGGGGCACAGAGAGGGGTGTGGCCTAGGACTCTGAGGACAGAAATTTGAGAGCCCAAAAAGAGAATGTATCCTGTTCACTGTTGGCATGTGGCATTGGCATGTATCAGTTTGGAGAGACCAGAAATAGAGATGGTGTGGCAGTTTGGAGCAGACAGACAGAGAAATGCTTCACGGTGTAACAGCTTGGAGAGACTGCTGGCTGTGTCTGCTGTTGATGGAGATTGGTGTATCCCCTAAGACCCATCGACCCTACATAGCTGGGAGAAGTAACAGGGTCTGTGTTCCCCTCCCCAATAACCTTCTATCTCCTATGTAGGTTTGGGAGGTTGGAAAGGAGGTAGAGGCCTAAACACCCCAAATAAAATAGAGTTTTAAAAACAAGCACTACAATATGGACCGCAAATTCCCTTTTTGTTTCCAAGGCCATTGGGTATTGTTCCAACTGGACAGAGGTAGCTGAACTGGGTAGTTAAACAATTATAGGAGCTTGGTATTGGGCCCTTCTTGTGTGAGTTGCTTTCTACCCATACCCCTTGGGAATCTTTGTATGTTTTGATTAGAAGCAGAACTTTCAGCTAGGAGATATTGTTCTGACAGAAAGTAGGACATCAACATTTTGCTGCATATCTGTAAGTCTAACTACATCCTATCATCAGAGAAGGTGACAGTGGCTTTCAGTTTATGCAAAAGTTCACATCCAATCAGTTCTCTGTTGTTAAACAGCTTGAGCTACCTACAGCTACTGGGACCTACTTATACCTTTAAATTGTTTTCTTATTTTAGATTTTATAACTTTTTTTCTAATATCTGGGGCCAACTGGGAGACAGAGGAAATCTTTTGAGCAACTGCCTAATCCTAAAATGGATCTATTGAAAAAATTTTAAAGTCTCCCTGGTCAGTGTCGAACAGAAGGGGAAGTCCATTTTGTCCAGGCTGTGCAGTCTGCACTGATCCTTCTGCCCAGCCCAGGGGCAGTTTCCTACCTTTCATCAGAGAATGGTAGGTTTTATGAATCATTGGTTAACAAGGAGATAGAAGACATTAAAACAACAAAACAACAACAACAACAAAGAGTGTAACTTTCTCTTTTTTTGAGCTCAGCCCAGGGCAACTTTTTCCCATTCCTGGGGCTGCTTAGAGTAGGCATGGAGAGGAAGGGATGCCCACCCGGAAGAACTATTCTCCCCACTGTGTGCATTCAGCTTAGATTGCAGGGGACCCTAGATTAAAGGCAAGACTTCTATCCACCTCCACACAGGGACCAACCCTAATTGTGAGCAGGAGTAAAACAACAACAACAACAACAAAAAGCACCTGCCCAGTTCTGGGAGCAGGAATGCTTGTTCTTTTGTGTGTTTGTTTTTTTCTCTGGGTAACCTGGCAGAGCCAAAAGGGTTTGGGTTCCCAACAGGAGGGGGCACATATTTTAAGCCAGGTATGGGGAGGATCTCATACCAGAGAAAGTCACTGGCCCATACAGGGAAATAAAACTGATAGAAACACATACAGAGACAGACAGACAGACACATGTTGAGAGAATATCTTGTGTATTGTATAAGTGCAACATCTGTCAATAAAAATATCTGATGGCCTATAGATTAGGCTGAAAATAGGAAGTGGGACATTAAGGCAGACAGAGAGGATTCTGGGATAAAGCTGGGAAAAGGAGATTAAGCCAGCAACATGTGAAGAGGACAGATACATGGTATCTGAAGATAAGTAACCAGCCACAGGGCAAAATGTAGATTAGTATAATAGGTTATTTTAAGTTATGAGATAGTCAGAGAAGCACATAGATATATGGCCTCGGTATTTGCAAATAATATTTTGAGTCTCATGAGTCATCATTCTGGGAGTATAGGGTCGGGATGAGAAGCCACAACAAACAGAAAGACAGACAGACAGACAGACACACACACACACACACACACACACACACATGCCTAGAGAGAGAAAGGGAGAGAGAGAGAGAGAGAGAGAGAGAGAGAGAGAGAGAGAGAGTAAAAACAACCATGGTGGCCACCACACATTCATATATCTTAACAGATACAGAGATCTAATGACATTTCACATGCATCTTGGACACTAGATCAGCAGCTGCATCTGACCATTCCTATGTGTCCAAACAGAAGGCTCCTTAACCAGATGTACCTCCAAAGATGACATTTTAGGCGACTTTCTAATTTGTTTCCTGTTGAGGTGCAGGTATGAGACTTCTCTCAAACATTAAGCAGTGATTGATTAAAGGGATGCCAGGGAACCCAGACTTACACACCTGTACAAGCTTCTTGACCACCCAACTCTTCCCTGCTCCAAGGGACTCTGAGACTTCTGGTGTGTGGAGGTCTTGCTCTGGGATCTTGGTGGGACCTACAGAAATGTTGTAGCGTAATCACCAGAGAAGGCTGCCAAGACATGGGTTTAAGCCAATAGGAAGTCTTTTAGCTGGCCAGCAACTACACTGGGTGTTCAGGATTTCAGTGTTGCACCTAGTCTTTCTCAGGGTGAGATTTTAAGCACAAAAATCTGTTCTGTGTTGACATACTTTAGTTAACAAGAACAGTTACCCAGAAACAGAACTACAGAAACCAAAACACAAGGTTAATATATTTAGAGACTTTCCAGAACTATGGACCCTGATGGATTAGGTCTTTGTTTTGGTTTTGGCTGGTGGTGCTGTCTACATGCTGACTTTTACGGCCTGAACAATACTGCCATCATGGAGTCTGTTGTGCTAAGGCCTGGGTCCTACTAGGGTCTGGAGCCCTGTTACAGAGAGCCAAGAGCCTGACAAAAAGACACGAAAGGGGTCTAAAAAGATGGCTCAGCATTTAAGAGCAATTGTTGCTCTTGCAGTGGACCTGGGTTCAATTCCAAGCAACCACATGGTAGTTTGCAACCATTCCTTACTCCAGTTCCAGGAGATCCAATGCCCTCTTCTGACTTCTGCAGCACTAGGAAAACACATGGTACACACACGTACATGCATTAAAACACCCATGCAATAAAAGGAATAAATATTTTTTAGGGGGGATTTCTCTATGTAGCTTTGGCTGTTCTGGAACTCGTTCTGTAATCCAAGCTGGCCTTGGATTTACAGAGATCCTCCAGTGTCTGTGCCCTGAGTGCTAGGATTAAAGGTGAGCCATCACTGCCTAGATACTTTTATTATTTTAATAAAGGACAACAACCAGAATTTGGGAACATTCAAGATGTGTCGGGGGCCTTCTGGCACCTTGCTGCCCCCTGAATTTTGGCATCTGGCTTGACTGGACTACTGCCCGGATACAATAGTGCATTCCTGGCTGACCTGGGGCTTTCTATAAGATCATCTCCCTGAAATACCTTAAATCCTCCTCTTCCTCAGGGCTTCCTAAATAACTCTTCTGAGGAACTTTCCAAATTACCATTATTAGCACATCTTGGTGGGCCATCCTGTGATTTCTAGTCACTTAGTAACCCTGCCAAAGGCAATTACATTCCTTCTGCTTCTGCCTATATAGTTGTATGGAAAACTCGAATAAACGGAGACTTTGATCAGAGATACTGTCTTGGTCTTCATTTCTTGCGCCCTTGTCCCCCTTTTCATTCCCACTCCCCCATTCAGAATCCCCGTTGACAGACATGCGGGATGAGTCAAAGATGAAAAGGGATAGAGACAATTAGCTGGTTCAACTGGGTTAGGATTATGTGTATGTAACCCTAGGACTCAGGACGGCAGCAAGCTCCTAGCCAGCCAGAGTTTCATAGTGAGAGCCTCACATTCCACCATCACCACGAAAAGGGAGAGATTGCCTAATGAGTACTGTGTTAGCACTAGATAGTAAAACTAAGTTCTAGTATATCACAGTAGCATAACTGCAGTTAATAATGACTATTTCAAAATGCTAGAAGAAAGGGCTTTAAATGTTTGCATCACAAACTGATAAATATTATTCATTTCTTTGACTTTTACTGAAGTCCAGGACAGCCATGGCTACATAGTGAGACCCTGTCTCAAAATAACAAAAATTAAAACAACAAAAACTAAAACAAAAATAATGGAAAAAAAGAAAAAGAAAAAAATATCAGTTTTCTCTGTGTCGACTTTTTTTAAGTCACCTGCATCTTAATACCCCTTTGTTACTGTTTTGTCTGCAGGACTGGGAACTGAAACCAGTTCTGCTGCCCCTGCCAGCCAGCCTTGTAATACTCTTTTATGACCAACAGAGGGCAGTGCTACCTTGGCTGTTCTCTGGAAAGCAGGCTGCTGCCTGGCACTTCCTGCCCTTCAGTTCTTCAAGCTAGAGAGGTTGCCTCTGAAGTGGGCTACTGGAGCCAATTTAAGGTCAGTAGTGGAAACTGGCAGCTGTGGTCATTGTTCTTATGCTGCATCTCAATGTCCTCTTTGACACCTCAGGGCACTAGCCTCCTACTTCCACTTCCCCTGAGACAACTTTTCCTTCCCTCTAGGCAGAAACTGATCTTCCTGGTTACTAGGGCAGGGGTGAGGCTTCCTCAGGCAGAGACAGCAGCAGGTGGGATGTGTGTATTCCTTCAAGGCTTTATTGTTTAGAGGAACAAAGACAGAGGAGTTATTTTTTCTGAAACGTTAGCTTCCAGACCTGTCCCATAGTGAGTCTCTCTTTCTCTTTTGTTGTCAGTGCTGTGAGGGAAGGCTCCATGCTGATTTGTGACATTAACAGGGCAGGTAAGAAGAAAGTCTGATTATTTATTAATTCAGGTGATAAACTAAAAAGTGATTATCTGGGACCATAATACCCTTCTCCTAAAGTAAATGGCATTTCCTGTTACAGTCACCACTTTGTTCTCTCACCCCATGTTTTAGAAAGAAAGCTACCAGGAGCCAGGAGTGTACCTCAGTTGGTTAGGGTACTTGCCCAGTGTACATGAAGACCTCAATTTGATCCCCATTATGGAATAAACTGGAAGTGGTGGTGCATCCTTGGAATCTCAGTTCTCCAGCGGTAGAGGCAGGTAAACCAGAAGTTTATGGACCTCTCCAGCTACATAGTGAGTTTGAGTCCAGTGTGGGAATATGGGATACATGAGACTCTATGCCAAAAAAGAAGAGGGGCAGTAAGGTTGCTCAGTGGGTAAGGACATTGGCCACACAAACCTGGTCCCCTCAGTTCCATCACCAATACTTAAAGGTGGAGGAGAGACGTGACCTCCATACACACTGTGAGCACGCATACACAAAAATAATATTCATTTTGAAACAGAAGGAAATTGAGTAAGTTGCCTCCCTTCAGAATGGGTAGTGAGGTAAAAATGCAGAATCTTTTATGTGGAATTTTAAATGAGGCATTATGTATTTTAAGGGATACCTAAACCACACAAAGACCCAACAAAAAATGAGAACTTCAGACATGTCTTTCTTAAGAACATTAATGCAAAAGCAAAAATACTCAATAAAATACTTGCAAACCTAATCCAAGAACACATAAAAGATATCATCCATCATGACCAAATAGGCTTCATCACAGGCATGCAAGCATGGTTCAATATACGGAAATCCATCAATGTAATCCACCATGTATACAAACTGAAGGAGAAAAACCACATGATCATCTCCTTAGATACCAAAAAAGTATTTGACAAAATCCAACACCCATTCCTGTTTAAAGTCTTGGAGAGATCAAGCATACAAAGCACATACCTAAACATAGTAAAGACAATAAACAGCAAGCCTATAACCAACATCAAAATAAATGGAGAGAAACTTAAATTATGCCCACTGAAGTCAGGGACAAGGCAAGACTGCCCACTTTCTTCACATCTCTTCCACATAGTACTTGAATGAGACAAAGGAGATCAAGGAGATACAAATCAGAAAGGAAGAACTCAAAGTATCAATATTTACAGATGATATGATAGTCTACATGAGCAACCCCAAAAATTCAACCAGAGAACTCCTTCAGGTGATAAACACCTTCAGCAAAGTGGCTTGATCCTATATTAATTAAAAAAAATCAGAAGCCCTCCTATATATCAATGAAAAAAAGGGCTGAGAAAGAAATTAGGGAAACAACACCCTTAACAATAGCCACTAATAACATAAAGTACCTTATTGACTCTAACCAAGTGAAAGACCTGTTTGAAAAAACAATCTTAAAGTCTCTGAAGAAAGATATTAAAGATGATATCAGGAAATGGAAAGAACTCCTGTGCTCATGGATTGGTAGGATTAACATAGTGAAAATGGCCATCCTGCCAAAAGCAATCTACAGATTCTATATAGTTCCCATCAAAATACCAACATAATTCTTTACAGAGCTTGAAAGAAAAATTCTCAACTTCATATGGAAAAACAAAAAAGCAGAATTGCCAAATCGATTCTGTACTGCAACAAATTGTCTGGAGGCATCTCCATCCCTGATATCAAGCTGTACTACAGAGCAATAGTAATAAAAACTGCATGGTACTGGCATAGAAACAGAATCGTAGATCAATGCAACTGAATAGAAGACCCAGAAATAAACCTAAAGAAGCCAAAAGCTACAATGGAAAACAGACAGCGTCTTCAACAAATGGTGCTGGTCTAACTAGATGTCTACATGCACAAACATGAAAATAGATCCATATTTCTCACCCTTCACAAAACTAAAGTCCAAGTGGATCAAAGACCTCAATATAAAACCAGACACACTAATTTGGTTAGAAAAATAAATGGAGAAGAGCCTAAAACTCATTGACACAGGAGACAACTTTCTGAACAGAACACCAACACTACAGGTTCTAAGATCAACAATCAAGAAATGGGACCTTATGAAAGTGAAAAGCTTTGATAAAGCAAAGAACACTGTCATCAGAACAAAATGACAACCTACAAACTGGGAAAGGATCTTCACCAACACTAGATCTGACAGAGGGCTAATATCCAGAATATATAAAGAACTCAAGAAGTTAAAAAGCAACAAATCAAGTAATCCAATTAAAAAATGGTGTACAAAACTAAAGAGAGAAGTCTCAATAGAGGAATATTGAATGTCAGAGAAACAAAGATCAACATCCTTAGCTATCGGAAATGCAAATCAAAACTACCCTGAGATTTTACCTTACACCCATCAGAATGGCTAAGATGCAAACCTCAAGTGACAAAACATGCTGGAGAGGATGTGGAGAAAGGGGAACCCTCCTCCATTGCTTGTAGGAATATAAACTACAATTTGGAATATACAACCAATTTGGAAATCAATCTGACGCTTTCTCGGACAATTAGGAATAGTGCTACCTCAAGATCCAGCTGTACCACTCCTGGGCATATATCCAAAAGATGCTGAAGTTTAGAACAAGGACATTTGCTCAGCCATGTTCATAGCAGCTTTATTTGTAATAGCCAGAATCTGGAAACAACCCAGATGTCCCTCAACAGAGGAATGGATATAGAAATTGTGGGACATTTATACAATGGAATACTACTCAGCAATTAAAAACCAGGAAATCATGAAATTTGTAGCCAAATGGTGGGATCTAGAAAAGATCGTGCTGAATGAAGTATCCCAGAAGCAGAAAGACAAACATGGTTTATACTCACTTATATGTGGATATTAGACCTATAATATAGGATAAACCTATAAAAAACTTAACACCTAAAGTAGCTAAGCAAGAAGGAGGACCCTGGGTAAGATGATCAATCCACACTCAGAAAGACAAATAGGGTGTACATGGGAAGAAGGAGAAAACAGGAAACAGGACAGGAGCCTACCACAGAGGGCTTCTGAAAGACTGTACCCAGCAGGGTATCAAAGCAGATGCTGAGACTTATAACCAAACTTTGGGCAGAGTGCAGTGAATCTTATAAAAGAAGGGGAAATAGAAAGAAAAGGAGGGGAAAGGAGCTCCACAAGGAGAGCAACCAGGAACAAAAAGTCTGGGCACAGGCTTCTTTTCTGAGACTGATACTCCAACCAAGGATCATTCATGGATATAAGCTAGAATACCCTCTCAGATGTAGCCCATGGCAGCTCAGTATCCAAGTGGGTTTTCTAATAAGGGGAACAGGGACTGTCTCTGACATGAACTCAGTGGCTGGCTCTTTGATCACCAACCCCCGAAGGGAGATCACCCTTACCAGGCCACAGAGGAAGACAATGTAACCAGTCCTGATGAGACATGATAGGCTATGATCAGATGGAAAGGGAGTATGACCTCCCCTATTAGTGAACTTTGGAGAGGAGCATGGGAGGAGATGAGAGGAGGGTTGGTATTGGGAAGGAATGAGGGAAGGGGTTACAGATGGGATACAAAGTGAATAAAGTGTAATTAATATAAAAATAAAAATGTAAAATATATTGTAAAGATATTTCAGATTTTTTTCTGAGGTTTCTCATCTTGTTAAACTATATAATATTTTAAACTAAATAATTCCATTATACGATTAGAAGACAATTTGTTGGTGGATCTTGGGACTCCTCCTACCCCTTCCAGAATTTTTGTAGAATAGGCTGGCTTTGAGCCATGAAGAGAACGTCTTTGAACTCCTAATCCACTTGCCTCTGCCTCACAAGTGCCACCTTCATGAATGAGTGCCCCATGCCTAGCTCTGATATGCTATTTTTATATATGGTGAAGTGTGCTTTCGTGCTCATACATTCATGTACTTGTGGAGACCAAGGCTTTATGCCAACTGTATTCTTTAGTGCTATTCACTTTGTGTGTGTGTGTGTGATAGTATCCTGTGGTGTAGCCTGGATGGCCTTGAAATATTACAGCCTCTCTGCCTCCTGGGTGATGGGATTAAAGTTACTTGCCAGCATACCAGTCTCCACTTTATTTTTTGAGACAGCCTCTCAGAAGATCTGGATCTCAGAGATTGCCTGGACCGGCTGACCAGAAAACCCTTGGGACATGATTCCATCGCCAGAATCTCGAGCTGTAGACAGGTTCCACCAGGTCAGGCTAGAAGACATTTTGAAAAACTATTTCCTTCCTCATTCTGGGTCCCAAACATCTCAAGTGATGTGGTTTACTCCATGACTTCTGTTCTAGAATGAAGGAAGTATAGACTGTTTGAGCTTGAAACACTTGGGGAGACTTCTGAACAATGTGCAAATTCACAGTGTGAGAGCCAGAAGGGCAGTCCGTGGGCAGACCAGCAGCCAGGGGGGCTTTGGCTCTTGAGTGGAACTTTGGGACAAAGAAGCCACTTACCCTACTCATACTCAAGCTCTGTGCTGACCAACAGCAAAGTTAGTGCTGTCCACTAGCTGTCACCCGGTTTACTCTGGGGACTATCTCAGGTAAGGAAGCAGGCACCTGCTTTACTCCCTGCCCAGGACCTGGAGTATGCTTGTCTCATACTAGTCTAAAGTTCTTGGCAGGCTTGAAATATGATGGGGTGAGGGAAAGGAGCACAGGCTGAAGGACCAGAAGAGCTGCTTCCTTTCTGACCTGCTGTAGCTCATTTCCCCTTTCTGAACTTTCCTTTCTCCATCTGTAAAAAGCAGAAGTCGGCCTAAGGCGGTGGCTCTCAAGTTGGGGCCTGTGAACTTCCTGACATTCTGTACAGGTGCAGGAGATAATGCAGGAGTCTCCCCGGGACAGTGTGCAGGGTGATCTGGGGTGTCACAAAAAGGTCCCCTTATGGTCAAAGTGTTTCTCCCATACCTAGCTGTGGAAGGCTTAGCTTCTCTGTGACGACAGAAAAGTAATTGATGAGAGCAGGGAACTGATCCAATGGGACTGGCATAAGAAATACCAGGCTGCACTGCGTGGTCCACAACCTGCAATCTCAACACCTGGGAGGTGGTGCCAAGAGGATCCAGAGTTCAAAAGCAGACACTTGGATGGGTAGGGGTGGGTGAGAGAGGGGAAGCCATCCTCAAGCTAGCAAGTAGGTCTTCACCAGGAACCAAATTTGCTTGATTATTGTTTAAAGAAATTAATTTCCGTTGTTTAAGTCACCAGGCTTGTGGCACTTTATCAATGCACCTCAGCAAACTAATAAAGGCCCTGTATCCCAGAAAGATTCAGAGCCACTGAACCTGCTGGGCCCCAGAATTCACAGGCAACCATGTTTTACTGTAGAAGGACCCCCAGGAATTTTCAGACTCCTTGACATTTTGGCTTTTCTTTTACATAGCTGTGATTACAGTGTGTCTGCAAATCTATTTTCTTTTTTCCCCTCAGAATTGTGCAGCAGCATGTTTATTATGTGGCTGTATTTTCTGGTATAGTCATGAATTGCCTCGTGACCAGGATCCACTCTGAGGCATGTGTCATTAGGCAACTTGGGCTTTGTGCAATCATCAAAGTGAGGATCATTAGGCTTTGGAATCTAATGGGAACAGTGTCATACAGAGGTCCACTCTTGACCACAACACTGTTATGTAGCACGTGTCTGTACTTGCATAACAGAACCCGATGCTACCATGTAGTAGCTGTGTGTCAGTGAGCAAGTAAGCACATGTTCTTGCTTTGCATATAAATTCAGGATAACTAATATGAAAATGAAAGATCAAGTGTAGCCAAAGCAATCCTGAGCTAAATTAACAACACAGAAGGTGTCATAACACCTGACTTAAATATACTGCAGACCAGCTGCTGATGGAGTTCAGTGGGTATTGTTTTCCTAGAATGCAGGAAGACAGTTTAATCCCCAGCACTGCACGAAGCAGGCATAGTGGCTCATACTTGTTACCTGGCAATTGGGAAGTAGAAGCAGGAGGATAAGAAGTTCAAGGTCATTCTTCGCTACATTGCATATGGGAGGTCGGTGAGGAACACAGGAGGAAGATAGATCCTATTTCAAAAAGTGTGTGTGTGTGTGTGTGTGTGTGTGTGTTATAGAGCCCAGTGTGATGACACACACCTATAATCCCAGCAGTTGAGAGTGGATTCAGAAGGATCAGTTCAAGGCCAGCGTCAACTATCTCGTGAGTTTGAGTCATCCTGATCTATGTGATCATTGAAACACTTCTGCACAGCAAAAGAAACAACAAAGTGAAGAAACCTACTGAATGGAGAAAAACTATTTTTCAGATATTTGCCTGGAAGGCAGTTTGTATTTATATTTATTTATTTATTAATTAGTTACATTTTATTAACTCTGTATCCCAGCTGTTTCTTGCTCCCTCTTTCCCTCCCAAACCCTCCCTCTCTCTCTCATCTCCTCCCTGCCCCTTTCCAAGTCAATACCACTTCTGATGTCACAAGCCTGTAATCCCACCTACATAGGGTGCTGACACAAGAACACTGAAGTCTCAAAGGCTGCCTAATCCCTTGAGTCAAGATTTCAGCCCATGTCCTAAATAAGAAAGTAAAAAAAAAAAAGGCTGGGGATACAGCACCATGGTAGATCATTTTACCTGGAAGATTTAACGGCCTAGGGTCACCATCAGTATTATAAATATTAGTAGAGAACAACAACAACAACAACAAAACCTAAAGGAAACAGTAAACAATACAAACAACATGGCAGCGGAAGGCAACTGACACTCTCCAAATGAGGACAAACAACTGATCAGTAAGTACATGAAATACCTTTGTCACCCTGCCATTGGGGACACTCAAATCCAAGCAACATACATCATATAGTGGGGATGCAGACAGTTGGTAGAGCT
>REGO01001564.1:37307-49521 GCA_010120015.1 Rhombomys opimus | reverse complement strand
AATTAGCCCTGCCCGGGTCTCTAAGTCTTTGATGTTTTATTTAGACAACTTCTAAGTTCTTTTCTGTCCTTGAAATATAAAGAAAAAAAGTAGGTTAAAGCTTGTAGTGCTCTGACTAGTTTATTCAATCAAAGATAATGTATCAGAAAGAGAATCCTTCCCTTCATGCACCTTCCATCTTGGAGGAATTCTGTAGAGAGAATTAGTCACTGCATATAGAAGAGAAGCTGGGGTCACAGATGAACACCATTTTGTCTGCAAGCTGAGCTCCTCTAAAGGATATTTCCTGTAACCAGGTGGCACTTAGAGGAATAGACCCTGACTGGGGAGATGGCTCAGTGGTTACAGTGCTCTGCTTCCAAGTGTGAGTGCCACCTCACTTCAGTGCCTGGAGGTGTGGCTGCTGGCCTGTAATTCCAGCCTCAGAAGCCAGGGACAGGCTCTCCTTAGAGGAACTGGGAAGTGGGATGAGCCATTGGCTGTGCTCTGTGTATGACTGACAGACACAGGATGATGAGCAATGTCAGCCTCAGTCTTACTCATGCAGAAGAACACAGAAGTGCATGTGTGTCAAGTGTGCATGTGTGAACATGCACACACAGACTGTGCCAGCCCAAGGAAAAGATGTGAACACATTCAAAACACACACAGGGAAAACGGAAATCGCAGAGTTTCATAGGGCAGTGCTTTCTTAAGGAAATAAACTAATTAAGCAAATGGATTTATTGGTTGTTTGTCAAAACCAGGGAGTGAAAGAATCATCCCTTCTTCCTGCTTCTCTCTAGCAGTGTTCCTGAAGGGACCCGTGTAGAGTAGGTGGTTCCCTTCTGGATCCTGATTGGGCACAGACTTTACCCAAACACCAATGTTTAAGCCCACACCAAACTCAAAGAGATCCTTTACCAAGGAAGGTGAAAGACCAAATGGCTGAATCTAGTGGGGCAGAAACAGCAGCAAATAGCTTTGCAAGTGTTAATTTTAAGAGGGAAAAGAGAGAGAGTTCTATGTTCGAATGAGCTAGGGTGGGTGGGTAAGGTTTGATTGTGGTCTTTTTTTTTCATTAGGAGAGCCAAAATAATGAATATTGATGGCTGGACCTTGGTGTTTTGATAGTTGGGATCTCAGGAATGAGTCAGGGATAAGAAATATTATTCAGAAGGGAGTAAAACTTGGTGGCTAGCTTCAGGAGTGTAATGTAATGCTTTAGCAAGGGAGAGGGAAATGGAAAGGTCAAAACCTACACTCTTTCTTAAACACTACTGTTTTTGGGGTGTTGAGGCCTCAAACTCCCTTCCAACCTCCCAAGCCTATGTAGGAGAGAGGTTAGTGGGGAGAGAGGGCCCCTTTACCTTTCCGGACTGTTTAGGAATGAAGGGTCCTTTTAGGGCTCTACACCAATCTCTGTCAACTGCAGACACAGGCCTTTTCCTCCAGGCCACTGCACCCTGAAGCATTTCTCTTCCCTGTCTGTTCCAAAAGTCCACATCGTCCATCTCTTGGGTCTCTCCAAACTGTTAGACACCTCACACCAACACCACTTGCCACACCACACACTAGCTCACTCTTTCTTGGCACTCATATTTATACTGTCAGAGTCCAAGACCACACCCCTCTTTGGTGGGCAAGAGCCATGCTCCACATGAGACAATTAACAGCTGTGTACAAACTATAGCACAACTAAAATCCTACATTTGGGATTAAAACAAAAACATATTTACAGAACATAACTGAGTTTAAAAGAAACCAAAACTTTCATTACACCTACAAGTGCCATGTTTGCCATACTTTAGCCTGTGTTTGCAATGCTCAGGCCTGCTAGAGCTCCTCAGTCACAATTTCATGAGAGCAAGAAAATCCAGGAAAGGCGCAGGTGTCACCACATCTGTGTGAAACTTCCTCCTCTGGTGGTTCCAGGGCTTCAGCCTTTCTCCTCCCTAAGACTGGGAATGACTCCTGAGCAAATGTTAATGCACTGGATTTATTGGATAAATACTCTGATAGTGAAATGGAAGGGACACATGTTTCTCTTGAGACTATCTGCTCTCTTGTCAGGACAGCTCCATCAAAACACCATTGTTCCTGTTGGTCTCATGCTCATGGCTCTCTCCTGGGATATTTTTGTCAAATAGGAAGTTCTGGGAACTTCCTTGACCCGATAACCATGGAAGCCCATTGAGAGGATGTAGACACAAACAATCATTAGTTGCTCTTTCTTGATTTGTAGCTCTGCCTTTCTGACATTGGCATCATCTCCATTGTGTTTTTCCCCAAGAGATGGAAAGCCATATGGTGAGAACAGTGGAGAGGGAGGTGGGTAAGAATCTATCCTTCTGTGTAGGGATATACATGTACTTTTTGTTCATGGAGGAATGGATATAAATAGTAATTGATGCATTTGTCAGTGTACCTGTCATCACTTCACAATACCAACTTCCCCTGTGATCAGGACAAAGGGGCAGAGAAAAGCAGAGACAAGTTTTTGAAATATCTTATCAGTTAGTGTTGAAGAAGCCTGCATTGAGGTAGTGAAATGTTTCAAGTGTAGGCTTAAAGGAAGACACTGAGGTGGATTATCTTTTGAGGGTAAGGAATTTATTAGAAGTGTTATTATCACTGGGCAAGACAGCAGCACACAGGGTTTCTGAAGAGAGCTTAGGTGCACAGGGCACAGTGCTTTTCTTCTTAGATTCTTCACAGGAAGATGGGAGGAAAGAAGCTTTTTTTTTTCTTTTTCTTCTTCTGGTTCCAATTGGCTATTGTTAGTGTTATCAGGTTTAGTGTTTACCTGAGGCCCGAAGACAAGGAAACAAGAATATAGAAAAATAATTTATTTCTGGAGCTGCACTCATGGGAATTGCCACAGTTTGACTAAAATGGAAGAGCTTTCCAAAATGGCCAACAGGTAGAACCCATATGAAAGGATAAAATAAAACATACTTGATAAAAAAATAAGGAACCAGGTCATGGGAATGAGAACACTGTCCAGCCCTGATTTTTGAACTGGAACTCTTTGCTAATCTACAGCTGTGAAGGTGGAGGACACACCTGTGATGTCTATACAGGTAATGTTGACCTTTATATGTACCATTATAAAGTTTATAAGGTACCACTGACCCAGTCCCATGAGACTAGGAAGATTATGTCACAAAGAGGAGAGGAAGGGAGAAGAGGGTGAGAGAGGACAAAGGTTGAGGGGAAGGGGAATAGGTGGAAAAAGAGAAAAGAGAGAAATCAATAGAGGGAGACAGAGAGACACAGAGAGAGAATAGGAAACCCCTCAACTTGCTATCTGTGAGGACAGCACATAAGGCTGGGAGTCAGGTCCCTTACAGTGAGATGAAGGACCAAAATAAATAATAGAGAGCAAACATCCAGGTCCAGAGTGAAAAGCCTAGAGGCCTGGCAGGTTTGTTTCTCCTGTTAGGAGGCCCCCTTGCCTGTGACTGACCTCACAAGTTCAAGGCTGGATCAGAACATGTTTACACCACAGTTTGCGAGCCTATCAATGTCTTTTTCTTTGTTCAAACTGAACAAGCTTAAAGGAAGGGAAGAGGACTCCTCAAAGGCCCTTAGCATACCCCATCCTCAAGCAAAAACTGGGCTTTGGCTTACCAAGTCCCCCATTTTCTTTGCAGAGGCCCCTTCTCCATGTTTGATTAGTGTGTGAGTGTCCTCATCCCTAAAAAAAGTCTTTCTTTTTTTGTGTGCTAATTTTTAAATTGCCTCTACATTTTTTTTTTAACTGGCAGAGAAAATAAACTCAGTCAAGACCCTAGACAGTTATGTAATGACTAAAGAAACTACATTTTATGCTGAGTGTCCATCATGGTAACTTTTAATATTTTTTCCTTTTTTTTCTGGCTTTAGTCCCTGGAAGATAAGTTCCCAGTTACCCTGACTCAGGGATCCCTCTTCTTCTTCAGCCAGAAGTGTGCATCTGTGACCATCTACTTGTTGTGAAATGACTAACTGGCTTTTGTCTTCTGTAACCTGCTGATGCTATAGACATCCATGGACAGTTTAGAGGTCACCTTGACTACCTAATCTTGGCAGAGCAGAACAGCTCTTGGCTTGCTTGGGCTAATGTTCAAGGCCTTTCTATGTTTTTGCCTTTAAATATCCTCCCCTCACCCACTCTCCCAGGGCACTCCCTAGTTAATCTCAGAGATTGTTATCCTGCTAGCAGCTTTAGTAAATTATAGTTTATACTGAGCCTATGCCCTCTTCACACTCTGTACACAACAGTGAAATTAGGATAGTACAATACCCATAACGCACTAGAAGTTCTGATCTGATCATGCTATTGATTTCCGCGTTGCAATAGATGATTTGGAGCTGATCAGAAAGTTAAAGGCCCAAAAGAGAAGTAAATAGGCAAGAACTGGTCATGTAGTCTGTGGCTGAAGGAGATGATCCTGGGACTGATGGTTACTGCATGGACCATGCTAAGGTGACAGGAAGAGCAGGTGAAAAGGTTTAGAGATGCCTCTTCTAGGTAAAATCATGCTTTCACAAACATTGCCTAGGAATTTCTGAAAGAAAAAACCCATAGTTATGCCTCTGGTCCACTGAGTGCACAGAGTGGAGAGAAGAATTGTTCTCTCTTGGACAGCGAGGTGAGAGCAGGTGAGCTGTGGGTCCCAGGTGCACAGTTGCCCTCAGGTGCAGGAAGTCTGTGGATCTAGCGTGCATATGGCCACTGTGGCGTATACTGCAGAGTACACTGGGAAGTCACTGAGATTTCAGCGGCTTTCACTTTACTCATCAAGCACTGAAGAAATCGATGGTATGTTAATTTCACTTACCTGTGAGGTTACAGATTCCATTCAAAACCATATCTGTTGAAGATTAATTATATTTTGTTTTTAATTTTTTATGATACAAGAGAAATTACAGAAAATAAAATGGCTTTTGATAGAATTGTCAGGTGAGCTACTGACCTCTCCTTGGCACCCACATTGCCCTCTCCTTAACAAGGATAGAGGATATGACATGTAAAGACACAAGAGGTCATTTGAGGGAGAGCCATCCTCCTCAGCCATGTATCTACGTCAAAATATTCAGGAAAAGGTGGCTATTTTTGTAGGATTTTCTAGAGGAACAGAACCAAGAGGATAAAAATACAATATATGTATAAATACTATATGTAATATGATATGTTATAATATATTATGTGATATATATGTGCATATATAATGCTAGAGTTTATTTAGCAGCTTCACATTAGTAACAAGAGCTCAATCATATAGGAGATGGTGAGACCCAGTATCTTCCTCAGTCCTTGTGTGTAGTACCTCAGCAGTTGGAGTAGACTCGCCATAGTGTCTCTCACGGGGGCCACAACTGGCAGTTAGTCCAAACACAGGCACCTCAGTCATCCCAATGTGGCTCCAGAAGCATGGAGGTTTGCTAGAGAGCTCCTGACTCTGCTCTCAGCAAGGGAATCAGCCTCGGCAGCAGAAACAAAGCACGTGTACTCAGATGCATGAGGGAAGGCCAAGCACTCATAAAAGATTGATTTTTCCTGACACACTCTTTTAACCTGGGCTCTTACCATTATGAGAGCCCAGTGTCCTCCTGCTCTGCTTTTGGGGTTGTGGTCAGCACCAATGTTCTGCTTCTTCATAAGGCTGTGCCATTACATCTCCAGTGTTCTCTCAGCACTGTGATTCCCTTGTCTGGGGGTCAACTGGTTGCACCTGCATAGCATCAGGGAAGATGGAGTCTGGAATTCATGGGTCACTGACAGCCATGGTGCATCTTCCCACATCAACCAGGACAGAAGAACGCTTCAGGTGAGGCTCCCTCATTAGGAGATTCAAATTTGTGACAAGATGAATTAGAAATTAACCACAATAGTGGACTTTAATATATTCGAAAACATTAAGAACCTAGTTTACCTCCTCAAAGAGCAGTGTTACAGAGACCCACAGAGTGGTCAGTGTCTTGTAATCCTCTGGAGAGTCTCAGATCTAGGACCAGGGAAGGAGCACAGGCAGCCTTGGCTCCCCTCCAGGCACAGTTCTCAGCTGCAGAGAGGGCAGTTCATCCAACTCCCTGCAAGAACTGTTGGGGTTTTTCTGCTTCTCCTGGGCAGGAACTGCAGAGAGCTGATGGAGATCTTTGGTGAGCAGCCCTTCATGGTCCTGTGTCCCTTCAGGAGTGGCACTCACACAGCTCTGAGCAGGCAGGAGCCTCCCTGAGACAACTTCAGTGCATAGTGTCTTGAGGATGCTGGTTTTGATGCAATTTCTGGACTCTCCGGGTCCTCCTGCTCTGGACACTGTTGGGTGGGGTTGTGGTCAGCACCAATGTTCTGCTTCTCAGTAAGGCTGTGCCATTACTTCTCCAGTGTTCTGTCAGCACTGTGATTCCCTTGTCTGTGGGTCAACAGGTTGCATCTGGATAGCATCAGGGAAGATGGAGTCTGGGGTTCAGGAGGCAAGGAGACCTAGGAAACCCCACGATGTTCAGTACCGGTCATAGTGAGTGACCCGGAACCAGAGGTGGAAGTTTTAGTGTCAGTGGGGTATTTACATAGCATTGTGCCAGTGAGGCCTGACCAGGAGCATGGTCTCCAGACTCGGCATGGCATCATTTGAGAGAGTCTGTTTCCCAGTGTCCTATCATGTTTATACAATAGGCTATAATTTTCCTGCATCAAAGCTAGTTTTCTTAGCAGTTTAGGAACCTAGCTTTGTCATTTACTTGTTGATCAAATTTTCCTTGCTGTGGTGGGTTCGCTTGTCTCACCCTCATCTTCTGTCAGCTGTACAAGCTGAGCTCAGATAAGGGTCACTCCCCACCTCCTCCTACCCTCTCTTGCTTCCATGTTTTTAGCTTTGGAGAAAAAAAAAAAAAAGGAAATACTGTTTTGTGACAGTAGTGTTACCTAAAGCATCTTCCCTAGTGCTAATGAGAACTTGAAAGTCACATGACAGGGATGATGGAATGGGAAAATGGGAAGAATCTGCTCTCTACATTTCTAGTAACTGTGAACTTAAGATTGTGTGGTGCCAGATTTCTTAAGAAAATGTAATGCACTTTTATAAAGTTTAACTTAAAATTGTGCTATGCTACAACATTAAGGCAAATGGCAGTCTCGTGGGGGAATGCCTGTAAGTCCAGCATTTAGGGAGCCGAGGCAGCTTAATATTAGCCTGTGCTAATAATGAGTGCCAGGTCAGTCTATGCTACATGTCAAAAATTTTGTCCCCACACTTCTAAAATTTGTCATAACAAAGCAGTACATGTCTTTAGCTCATAGAGAATAGCTGTTGGATGTAATTTCTATGCTTCTTAGTGAGCATGCAAGACATTAGGAACACGGATATCTCTGCTAATTAGAACATAGGGGCTGAAACTAGCATAACCAAGTTCTAAAAATGTCTTAATATTTAGTAAAATGGAATCATGTGTCACTGTGAAACCAGTGTAGAAGGAGAGAATAAAATCTACCCAATAGAAGAAAAGGAAACAGGTCATGAGAATGAGAACACTCCATGTAGCTCTGATTTCTGGAGAGTTGTTTGCAAACCTGGAGCTGTAAAGGTAGAGGACATGCTTGTGATGCTGATACAGATGGAGAGCCATGGAGCCAGTGCTCCAGCCCATCAGACTCTGAAAGATGACATCACGAAGAGTCATGAGAGAGAGGAAAAGCCACTTGATGAAATGTCTTGATTGTAGCATATGGCAGTGGCCAGTGAACATTCCAGCTACAGACCTGTTCAATTCGCCAACTGATTTGATGTAGCAGAGCAAGTTGGAGCTTATGAGTAAATTAACAATCCAAAAGAGGAGGAGAAATGGAACAACTTGCCATGCTGTCTGTGGTTTGATTTTTGTCCAAATGGTGGTCCTGGGACTGATAGTGAGTGCCTGGACCACGCTGAGGAGACAGGTGGTGCAGATGGAAAGGCCCCGAGCCATCCTTGCCAGATAAACCATAGCTTTGCAACCAATATCTCCTAGGAAGTTTCTGAAATAAAACACTGTGGCTATATCTGTTATCCCTGTGCTACAAATAATGATCATATTAGAAAATGCCAAGTGGATGAGAATAAGGTCCACAGGTTTTTTCTCAGCCCCCAAAGCAGACGTGTACACATGTCTCACAAACACTAGAATATTTCCCACAATTCCAGGTCCAGCTAGAGAAAGGAAGACTGTTGCCTGCGTAATGTTATTCCACTTCATCTTCTGACTTGATACACAGCACCAGGAAAAATCATCTGAGAAACACATGTAATGCTCTCTCTGCTTATTTTGATGAAAAGAATGGTCTCAACCGTGTGAAAACATATGGCTCTTTACTTTATAGGGCCTGATAATTGTGGTTCATGTTTGTTTGTTTGTTTTTTCAGTTTGTCTTTTTACATTCCCATGGAGACAATGATAGGTGGAATCAATGCATACATTTGATAGTTTCCTGCCTTTCACAACGAGCCTTCATCTTTCGATTTTGTATAACCCTTCTCTTTCCAGACAGAAGGTACATGCGTGGCATCACGTTGGC
The DNA here is from genome assembly GCA_010120015.1 of Rhombomys opimus. Lineage (NCBI taxonomy): Eukaryota > Metazoa > Chordata > Mammalia > Rodentia > Muridae > Rhombomys > Rhombomys opimus. The sequence continues at coordinate 41,003 of REGO01001564.1, read as the reverse complement.
AGTTTTCAAGCCAACACCTGAGTATTCACTTGACAGGCTCCTTCCTTTTCCCTGGTCTCACACAGTGTGACCGCAGGCTACTGCCCTGTGCGGTTGCTTCCTCCTGATCCTCTTCACTTCCCCATTAGCAACCATCACTCAAATGGTTGTGAAACTACTGAAAAGCTTGCAGCTTCTCAGAAAGTTGTGCTTGGTCAAGTGGATCAGTTTCTAGGGGAGATGATTTGGTATTCTCCTCTTCCCAAGCCCTTTGACCATAAATTATGCAGAGGTTAGTGACCTACTCAGGGTATGAACGTCTAGATCACTGGCCCCAGTGCAGGACTAAGTGCAGTAAATATTGTGTTCCCGATCTTATGGGTAGAATTATAATGAAAGTGGTTTTCTTTTGAATCCTATTTGCTATGTTTTCAGCTCTTTTTCTGGGAACACTTACCCCAACAAGACACCAGAAAGCTGTTCTTATGGAGTCTTTACAAAGGCATGTCTTACTGATTGTTTAAGTTTGGTCCAGTCTAGTGATGTTCTCAGTTAGAAATCCTTCAGCGTTCAAGCCCTCTCCCCATATCTCACACTGTGATTGACATCATTTATGAACAGTATTTTTTCCTTTCTCTATTGAAGTCAAAATGAGCTGTTGAAACAGAAACTTATTCCACTTGCTTCACCCCTCGAAAAACACAGAGTTTCACAAGATGAACTTAATTTTAATTTAATTTCCTCTACAATTTGGTGTCTTCTCCTCATCAAAATTATTTCTGAATTATTTTGACCCCCACCCCACCCTCTTACAAATGCAACATTGGAGCTTACCTTTCTGCAGGAATATGTGTGGTACCCAAGGCTGATGATCTTTGCCCAACTGCTGTGCCTTATAGCACCCTACTTAGAGTTTATCTCTTATTTCCCTGTCCTCAGATGGCTCTCTCGCCTGAGAATGTGTTACTTTTATGAACTTGGCAGTGAACAGGCCTCAGAGGCACTGGTTTGTATGTTTTATGTAAGTATTAGCATAATGCCTGTTCAAAAAGTTTTGGGGTTGCTGAAGGAAATTAAAATTAAAATACATAAATAAAAGGAATAAGTCTAATAAAAATAAAGCTTATTTTATTATGTATTGTTTAAAAAAGCTCAGTACTCCAAGAATGAAAGAAGCTCAAGGGCCAGAGTCAGTGTCTGTGTCTTAGTCAGTGTCTTATGGTGGGTGTCCAGGCCAGAGCATCAGGGGGAATTTTCAGAGGTTGTGTCTGTTTCTTGCTTTAAGTGCTGACTTTATGCAGAAGAAGTTCTGGCTGAGTTCTTCATTTCTCCTCTTTCTTTTTCTTCAAAATCTTTTTTTTTCCTGAATGTCTAATATGGCCTGCTGATCCATTGGAGCCTAGAAACTCACTGCAACCAGATGAATAAAATTTCTAAATTACAATGAAACAGCCAGCGTCATAAAGTGGGACACAGGGGAAGCTAAAGAAAAGTGAGTTTTCTAAGGAACCTTGATAGAGTTTCCGGATGAAGCACTGAGATGACCCCCTGCAAAGGCCACTGTGAGCTCTGTGGTGAGAGGAGATTCTGAGCACGGGGACAGAGATGCTCACGACTGCTGGGGACGTCTGTCAGTGGAACTTTCAGCATTCTGTCCCCAGGTACACACCTTTCCTTCTCAGGTAAGAAGGGAAGGCCCCCGTTCCCCGATCATTCAAAGAGAGACCAACATTTGTGCTTCTGAGGGAAACTGAGATATGTAAGTGAGTCAACGACCTATCAGGTCCACTCACCTCGATGGCTGTGGAACAGACAAGCTCTGGCTGAGTTCTTCTGGCATGTGACATTTGCTTGGCAGTATTTATTTCTTGGCCACTATAAAATTGTCGAAACTTAAATTTCTAAGGTTGTCACCGTGTCAGGGGGAAGGAATCATTCTGTGCAATGTCAGTCCCTGATAAGAAATTTCATCTCCGTTCCTTCACAACACTTCAGCAACCCTGAAGTTATCCTAAGCTTAATTGTGTACTTTTTACTGCACTGCTTTTATGTAAGTTTTACATTTCTTCGCAGATTATTTTTGTATTTTGTTTTTAGCTACATCTTGGCAAAGAGATGTACAGATCTGAGCAGTGTTCCATATGATTTGGTACAGGAGTGTTCTGTGCAGAACACACTTGCCTATGTTTAGCTTGAAGTGTTTTACTTTCATTTATATCAGAATTTGGGGCTTCACATTAAGGATGTTTAATAATCTTACAAATATTAAGGTAAAGAAAATTTATGTTCTAGCTATTTTACACACAGTGTCTGGGGGGGGGCGTTTTGTTTACTCTTTGTCTTAGAATCAGATGGCCTTCTGACCCAGAATAAAGATTTGGAGGAAAATTTTAAATAAATATGCTTGGGTATGGAGAAGATGGGACTAATAACCCAAGTCCAGAGCCAGCTTTTTAATAAAGTAGAACAGCATAGAACAATTGCCCCAGCCCAGTGGTGCTAGAGTTACACAATCAAGCAGCCAGGAGGAGCAGTCAGCCTTGAGGAAGTCTTGAAAATGTTACAGCATGCAACTCAGGGGAGATTTTCCTGTGCTTTCAGTCTGACTCAGTCTCTGAAACAAAGTTGGAAACACAAATACAACAGACAACAGAGGACAACAGAGAGAGAGCATACAGCGGCATAATGAGGGAAAAGCAGAAAAGCTCAGACGTGCGGTGGCCACCTTCACCCATACACCAGAAGTACAGTGGCTGTCCTCAAGACGGGGTCTACGACTGGGTCTGATAAGGCCTTGGTCTCTCCAAATGTCAGGAGTCCGAAACAGGACACAACAACTTACAGATCGGTCCAAGCTTCAGAAGCACATTGATCGTCAAGTTTTAGTTTTATTTTGCTTTCTATTTACACGTTTAGGGCAATCGCAGTCTGTATTCCTAGTGGCTTGTCAAGTCCACTTCTGGGGCCTATCCTGGACCTCTGGGCATGAGTCTGGGGTCTCAACTATAATGAAAAAATTTATTGATTAGTTGCTAACAGGATAAAAGCCTGGAAGTGGGATCTCAAGCATGTTGTGAAGGAGTGGTATAGGGAAACTTTTTGTCTTAAGGTGAAAAATGTAAGCAGACCTTCAATCTCTACACAAGCAAGCAAAACTTATCTATGCTGCCAAGTGTAAGGGGTTAGGGTGACTCAAAACAATATTTGAATCTCTGCATAAACAAATTACAAAAGTCAAAATAGCAGTGAGTTATATCATAGCAAGTAGGTGGTCGTGTTGTACATTTATGTACTGAGGTCACTGAGTCAAGGTAGCTGAGAACTTAAAATCCGGGGACTGATTTTAGTATGATTATCCTATATTATATGTCTAATATCCACTTATAAATGAGTATATACCATGTGTGTCTTTCTGTTTCTGGGATACCTCACTCAGGATGATCTTTTCAGGATGACCTAAAGAAGCTAATCAAGAAGGAGGACCCTGGGTAAGATGATCAGTCCTCATTCAGAAAGGCAAACTGTATGGACGTTAGAAGAGGGAGAAAACAGGGAACAGGACAGGAGCCTACCACAGAGGGGTCTCTACCCTGCAGGATATCAGAGCAGAGGCTGAGACTCACATCCAAACTTTGGACAGAGTGCAGGGAATCTTATGAAAGAAGGGGGAGACAGAAAGACCTGGAGAGGACAGGAGCATCACAAGGAGAGAAAAAA
>REGO01001564.1:18274-29883 GCA_010120015.1 Rhombomys opimus | reverse complement strand
AGACTGCTCAGACCCTAAATAATCTTTTAGCCAATGTAGCTCATGCTCTAGATGTACAAAAAGGAATTAATGCTCAACTAAAAGGAGACTTGATGGTGTTCAATCTGAACTGCTCTTAAATATCCTTTGTTTCCCGTCTGTTCTCAAGAGAGTTGGGCATATCCTATCTCTGAATGCTGGGATTACAGGCATGTGCCGGTAATCTAGGTTCCCTCTGTATTTTCTTTAATGATGAAATTTACAAATGCTTGAGGAGGTGATTATAAGAAGGTTAAAAAATATAGAATTGCTGAGAACCCAGTTAGCAGAAATGAATGCTCTAGGAAGGTAGAATATCTTTTGGCATTTATTCACTTCTTCATTCTGAGTCTCTAAAATGTTTCCTGTCATAAGGCAGGTGCTAATAACTATTTGTGGAGTGAGTAAGTGACTGATGCAGAGATAAAGTCTTGGCTTCAGAAGGACAGGTTGTTTACAGTTGAATTCCTTCATCTGACACTTCTTCTGACCATCTATGTATCTCTAGAATTACTTTGTATTTAGATTGCTGCATCAGCACTTGAAGTTGTGTTTGCTAGCCAGGTGTACTTTTTTTTTTAATTTTTAAAGATCTATATATATATATGTATATATATATACATATGTATATATATATATACATATGTATATATATATACATATAGTCTGTCTGTGTGGGTGTCTGTGTGGGTGGTCATATGTTATGGTGTGTGTGGAGGCCAGATGATAGTGTTCAGAAGTTAGTTTTCTTCTTCTACTATGTATGTCCCAGGGATTGAACTCAGGGCCTCAGGCTTGGGAGCAGGTCCTTCTACCTCAGAGCCAGCTTGTTGGCCTTCATGTCTCTTTTTATATTGAAAGGATTATTGGTAATTATGTCAAAAACTGATAGTGCTGAATTTATGTCAATAAAATAAGATGATATAAATAAGAAAAAGCTAATAAAATAAAATAAGATGATATTATATAAAATGAAAGACCTTGTATAAGGTATACAAGATAAAAATCTTAAAGTGAAATGGATTTCATTTTAAATTAGCCCCACTACTCCACAATCAACCTTACAGCAAGACCGAGGAAGTATGACTGACAGATACTGATGATTATAAAACCTTTTCTCTGTAATTTGTCTAGTTATGATGTTTTGCAGTAACCACTGCCCAATGCAAAGAGAAGATTCTGTGACTAAAGCCTACAGCAACACTAATACATGGGAATAAGTATAAGTTTTTAGAATTTATTTTGTAATTTGTCAGGTGCATAGCATCTCTTTAAAAAAACAAGAGCTGTGTCTTCTTCATTGGGCTATGAACACCCCAACCCTGCCACAGGCTCTGACCAGGTTTATGGTATCAGACGTGAGTTTCCTTCTGTATATTGGGTTTCAGATTCAATCACAAAGCATCTGGCTGCCCCATATCAGTCATGTCTTTATGGCAACACTGGGCATGTCTTGTGTGTCAAGTTGCTAGCCTAGCATGCTTGGCCCATAGATGAGGACAAATGGTGCCTTAGAAACTAGATCATCATGACACCTCTTTCTCTGTTGGTTGAATGCTCATTGCTCTTGGGAGAGCACAAGAAAGTGCTGGGTACATTTTTTTTTTAAAAACCAGATAACTATGGAAAACCATTGAATGGATATAAATTTAGACAATCATTGGTTGTTTCTTCTTTATTTGTAGATCTAGTGTCCTGACAATGAGGTCATCTCCATTGCCTTTTTCTAAGTAAATAAGAGATGCAGAGCCACATGATAGGCACAGTGGAGTGGGAGGTGGGTAATAATCTGTCCTTCCAGCTTTCTAGATTCCTTGAGCAGGTCTTAGATCACCTGGTACTAATTTAAAAAAATGTAAAGCTATTTTTAAAAGCTTTGATTAACTTACTGATTTGATATATTTGAACATTAGGGAACTGCAGTTTGTAAGTGTATCCTTCTAGTTCACAGAGGAATGGGTATAAACAGCAACTGATGCATTTGTCAGTGTACCCTCATCACTTAGCAACACCAACATCTCTGCTGATCAGGACAAAGGGGATGAGAACAGCAGAGCCAGGTTTTAAAAATATTCTAGCCTTTAGTATTGTAGAACCATATATCATGGTAGCAAAACATTTCAGGTTTAGGACTCAAGGAAGACACTGAGGTAGATTATCACCTGAGGGTAAGAAGTTTATTAGAAGTGTTATTAACACCGGGAACAGACAGCAGACAAGCATTCAGGTGCTCTGAAGAGAGATCTGTCCCATAGTGCACAGTGTGGTCCCTTCTTAGATTTTTAACAGGAAGATAGGTAGGAAGGAGATTAAAAAGTTCCCTTTTTTTGTCTTTGGTTGGCTGTTATTAGGGATAAGCCAAGTTGGTCATTACTGGGGTTCCACATGTTGGGGAGGCATGAATCTAGAAAAACAGGTTACTTTACACCCAGAATTTTACCTGTAGGAATTGTCACAGTTTGACCCAAATGGAAGAGTGTTACAAAATGGCATAGTCATGGCCAACAATTAGAACCCATGATTAACAGACCCAAAGCAGATAAGTAACAAAGAGGAAGATGCTTAATTCTCACTCAGAAGGGGAAACAGAATAGACAGTGGAAGTGGATGAAAAGAGGGAACAGGGTAGGAGAGGGAGTGGGGAGGGAAATGAGGATGGGGATAAAATGTGGGGAGAATGGAGGTGGGAGAGCAGCGGGCTTGGAGAGAGAAAAGAAATTGAGGGCAAGGCATCTCTGAGATAAGCTGGAGCCCTACAACAGGATAGTCTCTTTAGAAGATATGGGGATGAGTTGAGCTCATATTCCTAGTAGTTGGGGTTGTGGAGATCGAAGAGGCCACCTTCTAGCCAGACATGACTTCTGGTCAAGGGAGGGGAACACCAACCCACAAAAGTTTGACCCAAAACTTAACCTGCTATAAGATGCACAGGAATAAAGATAGAGCAGAGATTAAGGGAGGTTGCAACCAATGCCTGGCCCAACCTGAGACGCACCATATGTGAGAGAAGCAACCCCTGTCCCTATTAATGTTGTTCTGCTATACTTGCAGATGGGAGCCTAGCAAAGCTACACTCTGAAAGGCTCCACCCAGCAGGGGATCCAATTAGATGCCGAGGCTCACATCCAAAACATTAGGTAGAATGTGGGGGCCTTGTGGAAGGAGGTGGGAGAAGGATAGAAGAACCTGGAGGTTACAAGAACTGCACAAGAAGACAATAGAGTCAAACAACCTGGGCCCAGGGGGGACTTGCAGAGACTGAAGCATCAACCAAGGAACATACATGAACTGGGCCTAGGCCCCCTACAAATGTGAAGCTGGTGGGCAGCTCAGTCTTCATGTGGATTGCCTAGTCAGGGGAGCAGGGACTTTCTCGGTCATGGACTCTCTTGCCTGCTTTCTGATCATGAACCCCTTGTGGGGCTGCCTTGCCTGGAATAGGATGTGCTCAGTCCTGATGCAACTTTATGTGCTGTGGGGTGTAGGTGTGGGGAGGCTTTTCTTTTCTGAGGAGAAGGGGAGGGAAAATAGAGAGAAGAGGAGGAAGTATGGGACCGGAAAGAGATGAGGGAGGTGGATGTAATCGGAATGTAAAGCGAATAAAAAAAAAAAAGAAAGTTATGTAAAAAGTATAAAGAAAAACCTATTCAAAAAATGATAAGAAAAACAGGTTGTGAGAATAAGGACATTGTCCAGCTCTGATTTCTGAACTGGAACTGTTTGCTAATCTACAGCTGTGAAGGTAGAGGACACACCTGTAATGTCTATATAGGTACCAATACCCTTTACATGTACCATTTTACAGTGCCATTGACCTACTCCCCCATCCCACAAGACTCTGAAGGATTATGTCACAAAAAGAAGCAGGGAGAGAAGCAACCCCTGTCACTATTAATGATACTCTGCTATACTTGCAGATGGGAGCCTAGCAAAGCTACGCTCTGAAAGGCTCCACCCAGCAGGATAGAGAGAGAAGAAGGGGAAAGGTTGAGGGAGAGAGAGAGAGAGAGAGAGGAAAGAGACAGAAGAAAGAGAAAGAAAAGTAAACAAAACTCCTCAGCTCACTGTATGTGAGGATGTCACAGAGGACAGGACGTTAGGTCCCTGATAGACAGACAGATAAAAGGCCAGTAATAGATAATGAATAAAGCAAACATCCAGGTACAGAATCAAAGGCCTAAAGGCCTGGTAGGCTTTTTCTCCTGCCAAGAGGGCCCTCTGTATGTATGTTGGTCCCACAAGTTCAAGGCTGTATCAGGACATGTTTACACCAGAGTTGTGGGCCATTCAGCCTTCTTTTCTTTGTTCAAAGTGAACAAGCTGATATTAGGGCAGGAGGATCCCTCAAAGACCCTTGGAACACCCCACTCTTAAGCAGAAACTGGGCTTTGCCTCCCAAGTCCCCCATTTGTTCTACAGAGAGTCTTTCTCTGTGTGTGTCTCACTGTGTATGTGTCCTCATCCCTAATAAAAGCCTTTCTTTATTCTGTATGCTGCTTTTCTCTTCTGTGTCTGAGGTTCTACCACCCACTCCCACCCTGCACCTCTTGATTTTCTTTTTAACCAGCAGAGAAATTGAACCCAATCAAGACCCCTAGAAAGTAACTGCATCTTATAACAACACTAAAAAATTTATTCCAACTGCAGATCTGGTCATGCTACTGACTACTGTGATATAGTGGAGAGATTTGGAGCTCATCAGAATTTAAAGATCTAAAAGAAAAGTAAATAGTCAAGAACTCATCATATAGACTGTTGCTGAAGCCTTCTCCAAAGGGTGGTCCTGGGACTGATGGTGACAGCCTGGACCACAGTTAAGTAACAGGCAGAGCCCATGGAAAGATTCAGAGACACCTGTTCTAGGTAAACCATTCTTTCACAAACATTGCCTACTAATTTATGAAAGAAAAAAAAAAGACATGTAGTTATGCTTCTGACCCACTGAGTGCACAGAGAAGAGAGCAGAATTGTGCTTCTCTTGGACACAGAGGTGGAAACAGGTGAGCTGTTGGCACAGGGACAAGGTTGCTCTCAGGTAGAATAATTCCATGGGTCTAGTGCACACAAGGTGACTGTGACGTATTCTGTAGTGCACACTGGGAAGTCACTGAGATTTCCCGGGCTTTCACTTTACTCATCAAATGATAACAAAAGAATAGATTGGTATGTTCATTTAGCTTATTCTGTAAGATTTCAGATTTGTATCAAAAATATATCTACTGGAAGTTAACAATTCTTTTATTTATAGTAATACAAGAGAAATTACAGAAAATAAAATGGCTTTTGATAGATTTGTCAGGTGAGGTCTGGACCTATCCTTCTAACTCACATTGTCCACTTCATAAGAAAGACAGTGGATATGCCAGGTAAACACTCACAAGGTTTTTAGAGAGCCAACCCTCCTCCCCAACTATGCTTTCACTTCAGAATAAGCTGGAAAAGGTGACAGTTTTAGTTAGCATTCTCTAGAGGAGCAAAACAAAGCATATATATATTATATGTATATTTATTATACACAATAAATATTACAATAAATAAAATAATGTCATATATATGTGCACACATAATGCTAGAATTTATTAAGTCAGCTTGAAAATAGTTGACAAGTGCTAAATTACACCTGGGCAGCTGAGAATGCAGTATTTTATTCTGTCCTTGAGCCTGTGAGCCTCACCTGTTGAAGCAGTTTTACCACAGTTGTCTCTTACTGGGGGCCATAACTGGTAGTTAGTCTACAGGCAGGTGTCTCAGTAGTCCTAATCTGGCTCCAGAAGCCTGGATATTTCCTAGAGAGCCATTAGTTCTGTTAACAGCAAAGGAATCAACCCCAGTAGCAAAAGAGCAGGGCAACTCTGAGACAAGCTGGAAGGCCAAGCAATCATGAAGTAGGATGATCTCCTCTCTGATACACCCTTTTAACCTAGGTTCTTACCATTGTGGGACATCCACAGTCGGGTGAGTCTTCCCATGTCAATCAAGACAGTACAACTGTTCAGATGAGGATCCCCGCTCAGGTGATTCAAATTTTTGAGAAGTTGACATAGAAACTAAACATACTACTGGTCTTTATATTATAAAACATTAAGAACCTAGTATATCTAAGCAAATAGCAGTATTTCAGAGACCCACAGCCTGGTCTATCTCTTGCTTTACCCTGGAAAGTTTCAGCTTTTGGACCAAGGAAGGAGTACATGCAGCTTTGGTTCCACTCCAGGCACAGTACTCAGCTGTAGAGAGAACAGTTCAGCCAACTCCTTGCAAGAACTGTTTGGGCTTTTCTGCTTATCCTGGGGAGGAACTGCAGTGAGCTGATGGACAGCTTTGACGAATAGCCCTTCAAGGTTCTGCATACCTTCAGGAGTGGGACTCACACAGCTCAGAGCAGGCAGTAGCCTCCAGGGGTAACTGTAGTGCTGTATTTTGAGGACCTGGACTCTGGGTCCTTCTGGGCCAAAGACTGTGGAGTTTGCAAGGTTCTCAGTGTTCTGATGGTTGGCATGGCCATGCCACCTGGATTATGTCCCTCCCCCCTCAGAACCTTGATTTCCTTATCTTAAGTTCAACAGGGCGCACCTGCACAGCATTAGGGGAGCTGGAGAATGGAATTCAAGGAAGCCTAGCACACACTAGGATGCTCAGTGTAGACAGTAGTGAGTGACTGAGAGTGAGGGATTGAAGTTCCATTGTTAGAATCTATGATCAAGGTTTTAACACATCAATGTGCCAGTGAGGCCCTGGCCTGGAGTATGGTCTACAGACCCTTCATCACTTGAGATAGCCCGTTTGCCAGAAATTCTTGTACTAACACTTCAGGTTCTAACCCAGTTATAATTGGCCAGCAGCACTGACACTTTTTTCCCTCCATTTTTGAACCTAGCAATGTCAAACAATTGGTAATCGAACCTGCTGTGCTGTGGTGACCTTCCCTGTGTCACTGTCACTTTCACTCTGCCGTAGAAGCTCACCTCATATCAGGGTCATAGCTTCACTCCACCTAATCTGTTTTGTTCTCATGCTTTGGCTTTGGAGACAAAATGCAATAGTAATTTTCAACAGAATCTTTACCTTCAGCATTTCCCCAGTGCAAATGAGAGGCTAAAAGTCACACGAAAGGGATGATGAAATAGGAAGATGGTGAGAATTGCTTTCCATCTCCCTCAACACCCTGAACAGGTCTCAAGATTGTGCAATGGCAGACTTCTTAAGAACAGGAAATCTATTATTACAATATTTAATTTAGTTTTGTGACACTTTGGTGGGGAATGTTGTAATCCCAGCATTTGAGGTGGCTTGTGCTACATACTGACTGCAGGTCAGACTATGCTACATAGCAAACATTATGTCTAAACCTCTAAAATTCACCATGGCAAAGCAGTTTACAATGTATATATCTTTAGTTCATAGAGAATGGATGTAGAATGTAATTTATATACTTCTCAGTGAGCATTTAAGATGTTAGGAATACGGACATTTCTACTGATCAGAACATAGGGGCTGAAACCAGCATAACCAAGTTCTAAAAATGTTTTAATATTTAGTGAAATAGAATCATGTGTCACTGTGAAACCTGTGTAGAAGGAGAGGATAAAATCTACCCAGTAGAAGAAAAGGAAGCAGGTCATGAGAATGAGAACACTCCATGTAGCTCTGATTTCTGGAGGAGAGTTGTTTGCAAACCTGGAGCTGTAAAGGTAGAGGACACGCTTGTGATGACTATACAGTTGGAGAGCCATGGAGCCACTGCTCCAGCCCATCAGACTCTGAAAGGTGACATCACGAAGAGTCATGAGAGTGAGGAAAAGCCACTTGATCATATGTCTGGATGGCAACATATAGCAATGCCCCATGTACAGTCTAGCTACAGACCTGTTTAAGCCATTGCCTCCTTTGATGTAGCAGAGTAAGTTGGAGCTTATGAGAATATTAACAATCCAGAAGAGGAGTAAAAAGGGAAGAACTTGCCATGCTGTCCGTGGTTTGAGTTTTGTCCAAATGGTGGTCCTGGGACTAATGGTGACAGCCTGGATCACACTGAGGAGACAGGTGGTGCAGATGGAGAGGCCCCGTGCCATCCTTGCCAGATAAACCACAGCTTTACAGCCAACATCTCCTAGGAAGTTTCTAAAGTAAAACACTGTAGCTATATCTCTAATTCCTGTGCTACAAATAATGATCATATTAGAAAATGCCAAATGGATGAAAATAAGGTCTACAGGCTTTTTCTCAGTCCCCAAGGTAGACATGTATATATGTCTCACAAATATTAGGATATTTCCCACAAGTCCAGGTCCAATAAGAGAAAGAAAGATTATTGTGTGAATAATGTTATTCCAGTTCATCTTCTGACTTTCATGCACAGCACTAGGAAAAATCTTTTAAGAAATACATGTAAGATTTTCTCTGTTTATTCTAATCAAAATAATGGTGTTAATGATGTAAATATATGTGTTTTTTTTTTTCCTTGAAGATGCCTGATCATATTCTTTGTCTTTCCGGTTTGTCTGTTTTCCATGCCCATGGAAGTGATGATAGCTACAAGCTGAGAATAAACTTGATAGTTTCCTGGCTTTCAAATTAATATAGGCATGCTCTTCTCAGACAAAAGCTAAATGCACGGCATCACGTTGACATTATTCAAGCCAACACAGTCCTGAGTATTCACCTAACAGGCACCTTCCTTTTCCCTCATCTCACTCAATGTGTCCTGAAGCTACTGACTGGACAGTCTTGTTGCTTCGTCCGTATCCTCTTCACTGCCTCATATGCAACCATCACTCAAATGGTTATTGAACTAATAAAAAACTTGCAGCTTCTCAGAAAGTCGTGCTTGGCCAAGTAGACCAGTTCTTGGAAAGATGATCTGGTATCGTCTCTTCCCAAGCCCTTTGGTCATAAATTATTCAGAGGTTAGAGACTTAGTCAGGCTGTGAATGTCTCGATCACTGGCCTCAGTGCAGGAATAAATGTGGTAAAAATTGTATTCCTAATCTTCATGGGTAGACCAAACTGAAGGTGATTTCCTTTTTATGTCCATTAATTCTTAATGGACATTAATTTTATGTCCATTAATTTTTATTCTGGGAGCACGCCCCCCCCAAAAAAAAAAACCCACTAGGAAAACTGTTCTAGTAGAGTCTTAACAATGGTATGTCTTCCCAATTGTTTAAAGGTTGACTCAATGTAGTCATGTCCTCAGTCAGAAATCCCTCAGCCTTTGAGTTTTGCCCTATATCTTATACCACGAGTGTAAGATTCTATGAATGGTATCATTTTCTCTGTTGCCTTACTTCGTTTATTCCAGTAAAGGATGGGCTTTTGAAGCAGCAGCTAATTCCATTTGTTTCACCTCCACAAAACACGGGTATCTTCACATGACTGCCTTAATTTCCACCTGGCCTCCACAATTTGACATCTCATCCATGTCAAGATCACTTAGGAATTACTTTGAACACTCCCAAGCAAATGATAAGATTGGTGCTCGCCTTTCCACAGGTATATGTACTGTATCGAGGCCTGACTTTTGCCCAATCGCAATGCCACATAGCACCTTGCTTAGAGTGTTGTCTCTTAAGCTTTCCCTACCCTCAGAAGACTATATTGCCTGTGTGTTATCCTTTCCTTCACTGGACATCGAGCAGGCCTCAGAGCCACGGCTTTGTGTCTTCTATGTAAGTATTAGCATACTGCTGCTCAAAAGGTATAGATGCTCAATGAAACCTGTTGGTTTTAAAACTGCACTTTAACCACAACAGATGAATTGACAAACCAATTTATACAGACATTTGAGTCGGGCTTTTTCCTTAAGATTGATAAAGTTAAGTATCCTGGAGAAGTCAATTCTCTTTGGATGTCATGTTTGCTAAGTATTTAGCACTTCCCTACTTGCGCAATGATGTGAACTTTCAAACAATTTACTGAAAAGCATGGCATATCCTTTACAAACTTGCCAAGAGTGCTTTATTTCCTCTCAGAATTCCTCTGTAGTGATCTGCTTATAATTTGGTACTTTTCAGATGTTCTTATGTGATCTCTGAGACGCCAACAGCAAAACTTATAACAACGAAATTGTCTTTGGTTTCCAACAAAGGTCGTAACTTACCTGGAAAAGGTACATACACACACACTACCGGATTACTGGGGAGATATATTTTTACGTATATTTAATAAGCTTTGTCAACCATCATTTCTCTAGCACATAAAAATAGTAAAGGTCAATCTGTGTGAAACTAATCAAGTCAGGGTGGGTCATAGATCTTAGGGGCAGAGTACAGGGTCCAGATACATGAGAGGGAGAAATCGGTAAACTAGAGGTTAAATTGCAAAAATGACAAGCTCAAGCTTTGAAACTAGCTATGCTGTATGTTAAATGCCGTCTTTCCTAATTGCTATGTGCAGGGCTTTGAACATTTCACTTGTCCCATTTAAGACTCACTAATATGGAGATGGTACTTTGTAACATTCAGGTGTATTGTGAGAATTCAGTGGAGCAGAGGCGCATAGTGCTTAGGACAGTGTTAAAAGCCAAGTGTTAAACGTGCTCTAATAGCAATGGTTCTATGAGTTTGTGTCATGTCAGTTTTTGCCACAATTCTCTGTATTTTCACCCTGTGCTATGTTTTGAGTCTGAAGAGGTAAACATCAGGAATTATAAAACCATAACAAAGAAGGGAAAAGTCCCCCATTCTGAGAAGGCTAAAGGACACTAGATAAAAAAGATACTGTTGACCAGAACCTTTCACTCCTGTGAGGACAAACACACAACCTGGAGAAACTGCACAGAAGAAAAGCTTCCCACACTCAAGCTGAAATTTCAGCCCATGTCTCCTGTACCTGCCTGGGCTGTAAGGAGCATCTCTGGCACAGGGCACCACACACAGCAGCACTCGGCTCCCTCATGGACATGGGAACTATTCTGGATGGCAGGTGGGAAATGAGAGACTGCTTTCTCCCTGAAACTTGTCACCTTTCTCTTTCACAGTGGCAGAGGAACCCAGACCCTTCTCTTCAATTACCTCTCCTAACCCTTCCTACCTCACAGCATCTCTGTCAAGGTGAAAGGCAGCTTCAGTCCACTGTGACATGAAGAACACTCACCTGAGGAGTCTGTGCAGGGTTCAGGGTGTTCTCACAGCACAGCAGACACTCTTTATCATCCCTGAGCCCTGTGCTCACAGCAACTGTCACTGCTGATAGGATGTCACCATCAGGAGTTTGGCTTCTCCAGGGGAAAATGGGCTCCTTCTGCACATCTCCGTCCTGGACACCCGCTCTGCCCTCTCTCTGGGGCCCTGTCATTTGCTGAAACTTTCTGGTCCTAATTATAATTCCTGAGTTTCCTCACAGCTGGGACTTTTCTCTCCTTTAAGCCTCAAGACGGGAAATGAATTGGGAGAAACTTCTGAGAAACTGAAAAATTTGCATTCTGAACATTTCAAAGTTCAATAACACTGTGGCTGGAGAGATGGTTAAAAGCAACTGTTGCTCCTACAGAGGATGCACGTTTGAATCCTGGCACATATATTGTGTGGTTCAAATGTGTTGATTCGAAAACATATGTAAATCCATTTCCAGGGCATCCACTGTTTTATTAT
>REGO01001563.1:6637-51990 GCA_010120015.1 Rhombomys opimus | reverse complement strand
GAGATACCTCCAGAAGATCTTTTATTGTAGAGGATTGTTTTAGCAATTCTGGGTTTCTTGTTATTCTATATGAAGTTGAGAATTTTTCTTTCAAGGTCTGTAATGAATTGTGTATGTAATTTGATGGGAATTGCTTGCATTGAATCTGTAGATTGCTTTTGGTAAGATGGCCATTTTTTCCTATGTTAATCCTGCCAAGCCATGAGCATGAGAGATCTTTCCTTCTTCTTATATCTTCTTCTATTTCTTTCTTCAGAGACTGTAAGTTTTTTCATACAAGTCTTTGAGTTTCTTAGTTAGAGTCACACCAAGGCACTTTACGTCCTTGGTAGCAATTGTGACAGGTGTTGTTTCCCTGATTTCTTTGTCAGCCAGTTTGTCTTTTGTATACAGGAAGAAAATGCAGCCACTCCTGATAAGACCTGATAGACTAGGATCAGATGGAAGGGGAGGAGGACCTCCCCTATCAGTGGACTGGGGGAAGGGCAAGGGTGGAGAAGAGGGAAGGAGTATGGGATTGGGAGGGGATATGGGAGGGGGTTACAGTTGGAATACAAGGTGAATAAACTGTAATTAATTAAAAAATAAATTAACTTAACAACATACATTTGGGGGTAGGTAAATGACTCTGTGGATATGAGCAATTGCTGCACAAATTTCAAGACCTGAGTTTGAGTTTCCAAGGTGAATGGCAATGAATGCAGGAGAGGCTGGCAACAGAAAGATTACCTGGCTTGACAACCACCCAGCCTAGATGAGAAGACAAAGAGGTCCAGGCTCAGGAAAAGCCCTATGTCAAAGACATATGGTTGAAAGTGATAGCATATAACATCCAACATCTTCCTATGGTCTCTGCATATTCATGCATATCACACAAACACACACTATTCAACTATCCAAGGGTTAGTGACCCACAGGTTGAGAACCACTGCTTTAAACTGTCCTGTTTTTGAGAAAATACAGTAAATATCCAATAGATTTTTTTAAATCAGGGCTTAATAATCTCAAGTTGTTCTTTACATCTAAGTAAATAACATGGTACTCTTTTGGTGAAAATAAAAATGTTGATAAGAAATAATTCATGCAATAATATAAAAAGCAGAAATAATTTCTATTGATTGTAAATGAAAGGTGGAGGCAGGACATGTAGTCAAAAAGTAAAGACATAACTCAGGAACTTTGTCTATATTCAGGGACATTCAGCTTTTTTAGGTAGTCCAAGTTCATTCAGCCACAATCTAATGGACTTGTTTCTTCAAGCTAATAATATTCTTATTCATTTTACAATTAAAAATCATGAAATTACTAACCATTCTAGCTGTTCTACTAAATGGCTTTTATCCCCTTTTCTTTGTGATGTGATGGTTTCAGTTCTTCAGAGTCTGGATGCTCTGTACAAGGAAAAAGGAAAACCTTTGCTCTGTGACCCAGAGGTCAAAGCAGGCCCATCCTGGTAACAGTTAAGTACTTTTACTAATTCTTTGTGTATTGTTTTAGTTTTAATTCTTTATACGGTGATGCACAGGCACTTTACAAACAATATATCACTTAATGAAATCTCTTCATAATATGTGAGAAGTTCAGAAATCTCATAGACTATATTCCAGGTCACACGGCTAATGATATATTTCAGATTTCTATGACCTAAAGCTCTACACCTATGGTAGGATCAAAGATAAAAAATAAATAAATAAATATAAATCTATTGGTATAATGTTCCTGTGAAACCCTAGTTCATTCAAATGCTGATTTCTCTACTCCACTATCTGGTTTCAATCTGAACATTGCATTGTGATGTTTATTCTAAGCATCACCTGTCTCAAGTCTGTGAAAACATGCCACCATTTGTTCTCTGTATTTTCAATAAAACAACCAGCCAATGCTGTACAATTAAGAGAATACGGTGGGACATCCTGGTCTGGAGGGGAGTAGAGAGAAGGAATAAGAGGAGTCGGAGAGCAGAGATCTGCAGTAGAAGATTGGGAAACATGAGGAGAGATGAACCAGACCTAATATATGACTAAAAGCAAGTATAATGTGGAAATTCTGAACTGGAGGATGATGCTATGCAGGCCTTGAGGTTTGGGATGGAGTAACTATTGCCCAGAATTGTGCTCTAGGTTAATTAAATAAATCCTAGTCTCTGTGTGGTGATATGGGTATACAACTGGTTTAGGACCAACTGCTGTTTAAGTAAAAGATAAATCACTAATAAATATTAATAACCCACAACAAAAACCCGCAATATGGCTGTATCCAGTGACTTGGTTTTTCGATAGGTTCTATTAATTTGGAATTATAAGGAATTTTTTTATTATAAATAAACCAATCCAGTACATTTGTATTATAGCAAGTATTTTTTGGAAATGCAAGCAAATATGCATCAGTAGTCATAGCAATAGTTCAAGGACTACAAATTGTGAATAAAGAATGAAACAAATCTTTTATCATATGCATACCTGAAAAAATTAATCAGATCAAACTCCTTATTGATAAGATTAAGCTGTTGGAGCATAATTTTGCTGTGTGTTGACTATAATCTTCTTTAGGTATTCGGATAACTTCAAACAGAAGGATTCCAACAAGTGAACAACAGACACGGGACTTGGCTGAATTGCCGTGAATCTAGGAACAGAGACAGAGACCCAAGTGCCATGTTATTTGCATGCAAATTGAATAAAATTTCATATCAAAAGGCGTCTCTAATAAAAATGCCAGTTGTTTAAAATGCAGAGTACAGTGTTTAGTTTCCAATATGCATTATAAAAATTTTACTGTGAACATTGGTTAACAATGCATAGCAGCTGAGCATCATATCATATTGTCCTTTTTTTCCTCCCCAAATATGTTTTAAATTCTAGATTTAGATAGTCATGACCAATGTGAATAAAATCTGTGGGTACCTTGGTAAGAACACATCTTCTTGACTTATAAAGCAATATACTATACTGTAGGAGGTATTAGAATTACCCTTGATGTTGCTAAATCTGTAAATTCCTGAATTCTCTTGTTGGAAATCTGAGATCCAATAGAGCTCCTCTGAGGCCAAGGGATGCACAATTTAACTGATGCGTAGATGATCCCGATGAAGTTGGCCTTGGTACATATTTTCTAGAACCTTGCTTTATAAAATACCAATGGGCTCATGAAATATTAACCTATGTGGCTCTCCCTTTCACATTTCTGCACCTTTGGCAGTCTTTCAATGTCGTCTTCATCTCTGCAGTGAAACTTTCATGTAGTGGCCAATTTTTCAATTAAACACAATTCTACTCCAATTTAAATCACACACACCATTTATCACAGCTGCTAAACCTGCTGGTTAAATAACTTTTACACTCCAGTTTAGAAATGCCTCATTTCAATGAGGAATTAAGAGATGCCTATAAAGTAGCTCATCTACTCATGATTAGCTGTCCTGAGTGTTTAGAATCCGATAGCTTCAGGTGCTCGGGATGAAAGAGAAATTGAAGACAAAAGTATCAGAAAGAAAACAACTGGCTAGTAGGCAGATCAGACAGAGATACAGTCTATCAAATGCCTAGGCTGACTAAAACACTGATTCACATAATTTTCTCAAGAAGGAGTTCAGATTTGTCACACTGGTTATATTAGCAGTAGAAATATAAAGTAACTCCATAAAAACAGCAACAATAAACAAATCTGGACAATAACTTCCCTGAGAACAAATGTGTGCTCTGTGTGGCATTCAAATATGCACCACACATGAATTTATCACCAATTTTAATTTCAAGACCACTGTGTGAAGTGGGTAATAAGATTGCACAGCTTTTCGCAGATAAAACTAGGTTACTCAAATCCCGAAGAATCCAGTGAATGAACTAGAATGCAAATTTACAAATGTACCATGAGAACTATAATGAGCAAAGTGACCCAAGAGTGCGCTCCTTTCTCTAAAAAGAATCTACATGGGAAATAAAATTAATCAGAGCAAGGAGAGTTCATTAGTTGAATGAACCTAATAGTTAATGACATCAGGCTATGATAGCCTAAGGCACTCATGGTGACTCCTGTGGAAGCACTGACAAATTATTCTCCTCAGCCTTCCCTTCCTTCATGTTATGTAGAATGTCTTTAGGACTGTTGATAGCATTGTTCAACTTGGTTTTCTTTTGCATCAATTCCATTCAAGTCATGAGTTCCTCAACGTAGTCTCCAATCACTGTGGGTAGATGGAATTTTCTCAAATGTCCTCCAGGATAAACTGAGAGACCATTTCATTGAATGAGTTATAACATCAGCTGACTAATCAACATTGTTTACTAACCTTTATTGATATGATTCTCAGGGTTTAAACTATTTTTACATTTTGAAATTCTTTCACTTGTACCAATTTACTTAATATACAAGAAACTAGAACAAAGTAATAAGTACCATAATCCATGGCAGAAATGATTTGAAATCTTAGTAATGAATGGGAAAATGCATACTGAAATCTTATGCTATAGAAGGCAGGGGGCTGAGCTGTGGTTGACTTTCTCTACTCTCTAAGCATCTGTCTTTTGTACTGAGTCAGATGAGCAGTGGAAACATGCAAAATAGATTCAGTAATATGTAAAATAACCAATCACCCTCCCATAAAATCCTCACAATTCAAAGAAAACATCTGTTATCCTTTTCGCAAAAATGTCTTGGAACATACAGTTCTAGTACTCTGGTATTTATATTGATTTTTTCTTTATTTCTAAACTTTTTATTTTTGAGTCATTTATCTTTATTTAAAAAAAACATTTTGATGACAGAACACAGAACTCTGAAATTGCTCCTCCCAGACATCCTTATTGTCAATTTCTTCTGCTGTTATTTAGGATACATTGTTGGATATTTTGTGGAATATTCTCCACTTGCATTTGTCCAATGATCTCTTCATTTTCAACTGGAATTATAGATATTTTTTTCAAAAAGGATGCAGAGGTAAAGTGTTATTCATTCACATCGCGTGAAGGATTAGAAACGTAGTCATTTTTCTAACCTTGATTATCTGGTCAGGACAGCATTTCATGCCACTAAAGTCATGCTTTGTTGTACAACTCATTTCATTCTGTTGTCTTTGGAAGCAAGCACAGTCCATACTGCAGCATGAAGGACAGAGGAATGGGGTGTCAGTTTCTATTTCTTAGAGAGATGTGTAAATCAAACTAAACAAACTACTTCGAAAATTGTTTATGAGACATTCATTCTCTTTTTCTCAATTGCACATTTGTTCAAGCATTTAGAGTGTTCTAGATATTTTATGGGGATTTCTTTTTTGTGTTGGGTTCTAATCTTATGCTCTGCTTGATTTTGTTGCTCTAGCTTCAGCTATCAGGAGCTATTTTGTATTTTCTTTTGTGACTTTCCACAAGTTACCATCGTTTTGTTTATCAAACCCTTCATTAGTTCCTGGAATATCCTTTATTTCAGTTTGTGAGTTGTTTCTTAACCTTGAAAAAGCCACTTGACCCCTACCTGTGAAGTGTGAATCTACTACGTGAAAAGGAAATAACAGTGTAGCACATACTTCATAATAAAGTCATAAGAAACAAATTACTTTCAAACTTTGCTAAGTGATGGAAAAAACTCCCATAGAAATACAGTTCCTTTAATAAAATAATAATAATAAATATGAAGAGGTAAGAGTGTCAAAAATTGAAGGAGAAAAAGTTAGAATTCAAATTAACTGTGTGATATAAAACAACTGTAGTCACTCAGTGAATGGGGCCTCTGCCTGGACTCAGAATTGTGGTTCCTGTATTTGTATTGGCAGTTTCTGGCACAGGTGTCATTCCTGTATTTCAGAATATAATTTAACCTACAACCTCTGGCAGATACACAGGTCCAAGTGTTCTTCAAGCCTGAACATTCTCTTGGCCACGCCCTGTGACCTTCACTGCTCAGGCATTTGTAGAAGCTGCAAGGTAGAGTGTTCATCTGCACAGCTCTCATGGTAAATGTTCCCTTGGGAAATGACAAAGTGGCTTAGGGACTACATTTTCATTTTTTCAGTTTCCAGACATGGCTGTGTCTGTGCAATAATACACTAAATTTCCAAACTTCTGTATGCAGTTTCATATGTGGTAAATTGGAGAACTGTGAGATGAGAGAAAGGATGGAATTAGAGTTTCTTGTATAAATATCATATATGCCATGCAGAATAGAAGGGGGTTATTTCTTTATATACCTACCTCAAAATTAATATCAAAAAATAGCTTTTCATCTAATGCATGGTGGAGTGTTGATGCATACTGATCTAGGCACAAATTTCTAACTGTTTTGCTTAATGTAAGGAACTGCTTTCAGTTTCTGTTCTCTCATCTGTAAAACCCTTGTAGGCCTAATGGGAATAAAACAAAATAAATGAGAAATGCCTAGCAGTATCTCCAGTGAATAGTTCAAGCTCAGTAAGTAGTAGTTGTTATAATTACCAGTCAGTAAACATTCACTACTATTAGAAGAGTGAAGAAACAGCAGTATAAACACCTTTATACTTTCACGGTGCGACATAGGACAGCGTTGATTACCAAAACATGCAGAACTCAATACCAGCTTCTCTGTACCGAAAGCAGGTTTTATAGAGGGAAGAGCTGACCATCCCCCACTCTCTCCAGTTGCAGCACTGTGGACCTCTAAACCAACAGAGGTAGTTCTCAGTTTTATCCGGTCAGTCCCATCTGTTTTCAGATGCCTCTCAGACTTCCAGTTTGTGATGTGTACTGCTGATCAATTCACTACCAGTTCTCATGACTTCCTCTTCACAGTCCACAAAATTTGGTAGAGCAGCTCTTAAAAATTAGAGAAACACTTGCTAGTTCAATTTTTATGGAAGATTACAAAGTGTATAAACGGGTAGGGGGGGATAGCAAAGTGTAAGGATGAGGGGAGGAAATTCCATGGCCTCTCCAGACACCCAGCTGGTCAAGCACTAACAATGGATGCTCTTTTAACTCTTATTTGGGAATTTTTATGGAGGCCTTCTTTTTCATTTTACAACAGCACAAGTGATAATTAACTCACTTTCAAACACTGTTCCTTTTCCCCAGAAGATAGTGAATGAAGGTGGAGATTCCAAGAATCTATACAGCATGGGGCTGCTGAGCACTGTCTGAGGCTTCACAGAAGTCACCTCATTTGAACAGAAGATGCTGCTGGCACTGAGGAAATGCTAAGGGACTGGGAGCACTTTGTCAGTCACACATTTCAGATACCAAATGTTAAGATGAAAGATACACTGAATTCTCCCTACCCAGGAAATTCTAGGTCTCCCTGCAACTGTGAGCAGAGACCGAATGTATTTCTAATGATGTCACAATATTACCACTATCTTGCAAATGCCTACTTCAGAGTGTCTCCTTCAGAGACACATGTTCACTCAGGTAGTTTAGCTGAAAAGAGTTGAGTGAAACACTATGGAAAGAGATGAACACAAAGTAAAATGACCTTGAAATGAATTGTTTTACATCTGTATCCAATATGAACTTGGAGTTTAGACCTGAATTTTCTTGGGAGTTAACTTCTTAACTTCTGTCATACTAAGGCATCTAGGGTATTTGCTGACCTTTTACCTCCAAGTCTAATTGGCATAAATTATATCCAATAGATAATCATTTCTGGAATATTAGCCTCAAGGGATTATTACGTATTTACTCACTCAAAGTTTTGACTGCTTCATAATACTTATTAAATATTCATTTTTATAAAATGCTTTTTATATCTCTACAGGAAACAATTTAAAGTTTTAAAGATAAAAGCAAGCCAAAAAGTGATTTACCTCATATATTTTTCCTATATCCTTAGAATGTTATGACTTTCCTGAAAATATCTCTGAGATATGAAATTGCATCAAGAACCTTTGGGTGGTAATAGGGGCTTTAAGAAAACTTTTTCTCCCAAAGCGCATAAGCCAACATTATTTCCTTCTGGAATAAGTTCAAAGCCCCTTCCCATCATGCAAGTGGCTTTATTTTCCTAAGTTAGTACAATCTCAAGTCATCCTTTCTCATGGTATAAAGTCTCATAATGGGTGTTATAAACAGAATCGTCATTTATATATTTAAAATTGGTTTTGTATTAGTCATCTCCTCTTGAGTAGGAGAACTTAGAGAATAAAACAGATAGACAGATAGATAATAGATAGATATATGATAGATAAATAGATAGATAGATAGATAGATAGATAGATAGATAGATAGATAGATAGATAGATAACTTAAGATGATTTACAAGCTGCAGTCCTGTTAATCCAACAATGGCTGGCTGTAAATGGACAGTCTAAGAATCCAGTAGTTGCTCAGTCTATGAGGCTGGATATCTCAGTTGATCTTCAACATACTGTAGAGCCCCAAAGAAGTTGCTCTAACACCAGTGATGGAATTGAAGTGTTAACAAGACAAGGGCAAGCAGGCAAAGAGCAAATTGTTCTTTTTCTGTGTGCTTATAGAGGATCTTAGCAGAAGGTGTAGCCTATATTATGTTTTCCTACCCTAAAGATCCAGATTGGAAGTGCATCTACCTACTTGTAGTTAAGCAAAACCCCTCACAGGTGTGCCCTTTTGGGGGGGGGGGTTATAGTTAATTACAGATGTTGTCAAGTTGATTATGAAAAATAGCCATCAATATTATCTAATATGTTATGTGTTTGTCTCCTAGAAAGCACTCAGTCAATATTTAGGAATGGAGGAGGACAGAGAAAGAAATGCAAGCAAATATAATATTTAGCAGCATTTCTGAGAACAGATACCAGCCCACATGTTTGATGCTGTCTTCTTTTCTCTTCATTTCTCCTTCCTCAAATGGGTCCCATCTAGGAATGACATATTTAGAAAGTCACATATACTTAAGTACTTACTTCTTTCATTGCATCAGTATTTCCAGTCAATGGTAGATTTTTGTTGTTGTTGTTTATCAGTGTTAAAAATATTTGTTTAATTCATCTCTGATAGTTTCCATGGCATGTAGGATGTTTTCTTCACTGAAATGTAAACTTGACAGCTATTATTGAGCAACTTACTGAAATGAGGAGGCAGCACTTGGATGCATCCATCAGTTCTCCACAGCATTCCTGACCTTGTCTAATTCTTCTCCGACAGCACTGCTGATAAAATCATACTCTGGGGTTCCAAGAGTTCCAAAGCTCCTAATAACCTTTGCAGTGCCAAGGTGTGTGTTTCTCCAGTTTGTCTTCTTGATTCCTTTCACTCTGTCTGCTCTCCCTTCAAACAACCGTGCCTAACTAACCTTGAGAAAAGTAATTATGTCCTCACTATTGATTAGGAAGGATCCATATTTAATTATGTGTAACATGTTCCACTATCAAACTTCCTGGTTCACCAGTGCCTAGCGAGTTTTATTGCTATAAATGGTATCAGCCATTTGGTTAATGATCTTCCTTACAAATGTTGAAATTTTCTTAGATCCAGTATTTTATGAAGAGCCGTGTCATTTCTTAAGGTCATGGCTGGACTGTTCATGAAGTCTGCCTTAAGGAATGCTTCTTTAACGCAAAGGGAATGCTTATTAAGCACAGTGGACATGTTTCACAGCCACCCTGAGTGATTCATGCTTTGTACTTAGTAAAATCCTGAGATCAGAGTTCTTGAAGTTCAAATAATAGTCAGAAGCAATTGCACAGTAACTGATTGCTAAATTGTGAATGCAGTTGGTCTATTCAGAAGGAAACTGCTTCCTGCAAACCACCTTTTGTAAGAAAATGCTATGTCTGCCAATGCTTTCGACAACTGAAGTGCAATTTCAGTTTTCAGTACTTCTAGAATTTTAGTTCTCAATGTTCTTAGTCTCTTTAAATGTCAGTCGCTTTTAAGCTTCTTACGAACTGTTAAGCTAAAATGATTTAGCCACAATTAACAAACAAAATGTTCAAATAAAGCAAAAGGTCACTAGTTTATAGCATTCTCATGATACAGAAAGCACCAGATAACTAAACTTTTGCCAAATAATGACAAATCATTAAATTAATAATAAATAATAAATATGGAAAATATACAAAATACTGTGCTGCATTAGGTAACATAGAGCATATTATAATATTTAAGTTAATAATCTCATCCATTATGTTTATAATCCTTCTGAAAGCATATGTGAAATAATTTGAAACTATAAAAATAGGTTATTATTTCGGACTGACATGAAAACAGAAGGAAGAACAATACCAACTGATACATAAAGCTGCAATGAAAATTCTTTGTGTCAGTAGGATGATTAAACAGAGCACAATATTACACAGAAAAGTTGAACAGTAATGTGTTCATTTCAATGACAATGTCAGTTGCAGTTCAATTACATTCAAAGACCTCTTGAAACTTACATTATGCTTAAGTTATTGGAAAGGTAACAGAGATTATGTTTAAGAAATTTTACTTTTTCTGGGGGTTATTAGTGAAGTATTACACAGCTGCGGATGCCCCTTGAAAAATGGACCTTTCACTTTCCTGGGTGAGCAAAACATCTTATTCGTCTCTCAGAAGATTTAAATATGGCAATATTTCAAACAATTTGATTTACGAAAGTAAAGTTTCGTGTTAAGCACACATATCTTAGCAAATACCCTCTACCTCCGTCTCCACCAGGGGCACCGCTGAATCGGTGTCTACCACGGCAGATGTGGTGAAACGGTGCTTTCTCACAGAGGAGCTTCAGTCTTTGAGATCATTAGGCTGCTTTCTAACATCTTCACTCTCAGGTTTCCTGGAACGTTAGAGCTTTGTAAAACTCTCTTCTGATCATCACATGTTCTAGATATTATTGTCTTCTTTCCATCTCTTTTTGTTGCTCTGTATTTATTGTTTGTGGTGACATGTTTAGCAATGAAAACTTCTTTGAAGTATAACATCTATACATGGTCATAATCACACTCTCCATCTTTTTCCTATATCCACTGGTCCTCTTTTGTCCCCCAGCACTTTCCCTTCTTACTTCAAGTCATATATGTCTTACGTATGGTTTTATATATTTATCAAGAATCTAGGGCCCAAAAGGAGAGAAAACCATTTAATACTTGCCTTTCTGAATCTAAAAATGGTGATCTCTAATTATGTACATTTTTCCTGTTAATAAGATAACTTCATTTTAACTTTACAGATGAAAAACTCTTTTATGTGCATATATATGTATATATATATATATATATATATATATACACACACACACATATATATACTACATATATACTGTGTTTTCTTCATTCATCTGTTGACAAACAGTGTCATTTCTTAGCATAGCTATGCTACATAGCACTGCAATAAACATGAATATGAAAGTGTCTCTGTAATGCACTGACTGAGACCTCCAGCTATGTACACAGTTGTATAGTTAGACATATAGTAGTACCAGTTTCAGTGGTTTGGGGAACCTCATATTTCATGAATTTATTGAATTTCATGATTTCTATAGTAGATAGAATAAATTCCAATTTTACTACTAGCATATAAAGTTTTTATTTTCTTTGCATTCTTGGCAATATTTGTTACAGTTCATTTTTCATTTGTTTGGTTTTGATTTTTGAAACAAGGATTTGCTGTGTATCCCTGACTGTCCTGGAACTCACTCTGTAGTCCAGGCTGGCCTCAAACTCAAGAGATCTTCCTGTGTCTGCCTTTTGAGTGGTAGGATTAAATGCATGTACCACCACCACCAGCAATAATTTGTAATTTTTAATGATAGCTCTTCTGACCATAGTAGCAATGAAATCTCAGTGTGGTTTTAAATTGTCTTTCCCTGATTGCTAAAAATGTTAAATATTAATACATTTATTGTGAAATCCAGATTTTTTTAATCTTGTGAAAACTATTGCTTTCAATAGATTTGGCCTTTTGGGGTTTAGGTATTAATAATTAAGGTTCTTGATGTATTATTCTGAGATCCATCCCTTTCACATGGAGAGTTAAGAAAATTGTTTTCTGTTCTGTAGGTTGTATCTTTACTGGATTATATTTTGCCATGCAAAAGTTTCTGACATTCATGTGACCCTGTTTGTCAGTTCTTGGTATTCCTGGATTCTTGTCCTCCTTTGTAGGCAGTTCAGTGCATATGCTTTGAAGGACATTGTCTATGCTTTCAAATTTTCAGTGTCATATTTTTGTGATCTACATTAAATTTACTTTGTACAGAATTAGAAATGGAATCTAGTTTCATTCTTCTACATGTGGACATCATTTTCCAAGAACTGATCATTGAGAGGCTATCTTTATTTCAACGCATATTTTTACTCTAAAAATATGACTACAGCAATATGATATACAGGTTCTTCTTTTCAATACGTGGACCTTTGTGTCTGTTTTTATTTGGCTCTGTAGTAGAACTTGAAACCACAACTATGATATCTCCAGCATTGATCATTTTGTTCAGGAATGTTTGGATCATCTGACGTCTTTTGTATTCACATATGAATTTTAGCATTTTTGTTTAAATTTCCATAAAGCACATCATTAGAATTTTGATAGGATTTGACTGAATCTATAGATCCCGTTTTGTTCATTATGGTCACTTAAATTATTTTGATTCTCCTGATCTATATGGAGGATTTTCCATCGTTTTGTGTCTTCTTCACTTTCTATTTGTATGTTAAAAATTTTTATAAAAAAAAAGAATTTGAGAATGCAACTGAGTTCATATCAGAGACTGCCCCTACTTTCCTTACTCAGGAACTGACATGGAGACTGAGATACCTATTGGCTACATCTGAGCAGGGTGCTTGGGTCCTCTCCATGCATGGTCCTTGGTTGGTACATCAGTCTCTGCAGGACCCCCTGGGCCCAGCTTTTTTGGCTTTGTTGGTCTCCTTGTGGAGCTCCTGTCCCTTCAGTGTCCTTCAATCCTCCACCCCAACTTCTTCCATAAAACTTCCTGATCTTTGCCCAAAGTTTAGCTGGTTGCCTGCCCTTTAATCATTTTCCCCTGGTGATGCAGCCTTGCCAGGGCACAAAGGAAAAGGATCTAGGCACTCCTGGTGAGACTTGATAAGCCAGGGTCAGATAGTAGGGAAGAAGGACTCCCCCTTTCAGTGGACTAAGGGAAGTGGATAGGGGGACTGGGAAGGAGGGTGGGACTGGGAGGAGTTAAGGAAGGGGGCTTCAGTCTGGTTATAAAATGAATAAATTGTAAAATAAATAAATAAATAAAATTTGTATAGTTAGAAGTCTTTCATTTCCTTGGTCAAATTCATTCCTAAGAATTTCTCATGACATATTAACTAGAATTATTTAATGATATTTCTCCTCTACATAGCAATTTCAGCAATGTAAAATTGTTGCTGCTTTTTATAGGATGATTATGCTGCATACTACTTGAAGTGTTCTTTGTTTATATTTTCCTGGATAGACATCATGGTTTCTATGATATCTATCCAGGACATTATAGAAATGTCATAGTTTGTTTAATATTTGTTTATCATGGGATTCCTTTTTCTTTTCAGTTCTGTGGGAGATAATTCTAATGAATCCTATAATCTCAATTTGCAACTTCTTTTTCTCAGACCTTGAGAAAAAGAAGTTGCATAATTCCATGGCCGCACAACTTCCATAGATTCTATTCTACTGTTCTTTTTATTGCTCTTATTGATACATGTTTTGCACCTTCTCTTCTTCAGCCAGCAATACTTTGTTCTGCTTACTTATCATTTTAAGTACGTGTCATGAAGGGGTTCATTTTCAGTAGTATCTACCTGATAATCTAAATGTAGCTTGTGTCTTGATCCCCATCTTTTCTTTTCTAGTTTTGAATTGTTTTCTAGAATTTTATTGAATATATTTTTATGCCCTTAGTTTGTACTTCTTGTCCTTCTGTGCTCATTATCTGTAGATTTAAATCTATTCTCGTTTCTTAACATATTGTATGTTCTGGTAATGTTTAGTTATTGTTCACTTTTGTTATTTTTTGTATATTATAATTAATATGATCTCAATCCCTAACATTCCTTCCTCCACTTTATCCTGTCTGTTAATGAAATTAGGACTGGGTTTTTTGTTTGACTTACTGGGGTTTTAATTTTAAAATATTATATCTTGTGTTTTTATGTTGGGCTTTGTGACCTTAGGGCCAAGTCCCTGGCTAGAATTTTATGTTTTAAAATGTTAAGTGTGTATGTGCTTGCTTGACTGTACTTGCACCATGTGTGTAGTTTCCTGAGGAGACCAGAACTGGAACCCGGTGAACTGGAAGTTTTAGCAGCTCTGAACTTCCTTGGTGATGAGAAGCAAACCTGGGTGCTTAGTTACATGCTTAGATAAATTCCTTCTTCCCCTCCTCCTCCTCTTTGTCCTCATCCTTCTCCTCTACTTCCTCCTCCACCTCCTCCTCCTCCTTCTTCTCTTCCTCCTCTTCCTTCTTCTTCAGATATAAACTGAACTAAAACTATCTGAAAAAATGAACCTCAATTCACACCATGCTTCCAACAAATTGCTTATAGGCAAGAATATAGGACATTTTCGGATTAATGATTGATGTAGGAGGGTTATACTTCCTGGGTGTTGCCGTCTCTGATCGTGTTGGAGACTGTATAACAAAGCAGGTTGAGGAAGCTATAGAAAGCAATGCAGCAGTCAGCACCCCTTCATGCTGTCTGTTTCAGTTCCTGTCTCCAGATTGACTTTCCTCAATCATAGATATGATCAGGATGTGAAAACAAAGAAAGCCTTTCCTTCCAAGTTAATTTTCATTAGTAGGAAACCCGAATAAGTCAGAATGCACACTCTGTGGTGAGCGCTGTGAAGACAGAATGCTAACAGTAGAAGGAACCACAACTGATGAACAGATGTACTGTGAAAATAAGGTAATCGCCTGTTAATAACAAATGCTTTCCATATAAATAACCTTAGAGGCATGAAAATGATAATAAGATGTATCATAATGTATTGATGTTAAGAGTAGAAACGAAAAGAAATGGAGCACAATTCTAAACACACTCAGAGTTAAGAAAGAGAACACATGAGGTCAAGAGGGAAAAGTGATGGCAGGGTAGGGAATGGTAGAGGGGATAGGGAGTGATTTTGATCAAAAAACAATATATGGATATATGACATTCTTGATTATGTTATAAATGCCATAAGTTATTATAATAACCACAGAGAAAAACAGAAAACCCTTTTGTTGTTTTGCCTTGTCCAACTCCAATGTGAAAGTTTTTGTTTCATCTTTTTATATTGTGTTTTGTTATAAGAAATGCTTCTAGCCCCATTCTCTTTTTGAATAGACAAAAAACGAAAAAAAGAGAGTAAGAAAAAATTTGACAAAATGAGACAAAAAATAAAATGAACAAACAATAAAGGGGAGGATAAGGAAAGTCAAGGTAAAAGTTGAATGACAAAATAAAATAAAATAAATAGAATCCAAGTAGTTAAAATTATCCAAGAACTCAGGAGCCTAAGGAGGACACATCTCCAGCCATAGCACAGCCTATGAACTTAGAGAAAGCCTATCTCAATGCAATGAGAGAGAGGGATGGGGAAGAAGGGAAGAAGACAAAGGAGACACCAGTTCAGACAAGGTAGCCTCCCAAACTAAAATAGGTGTTACATTCTGTCTGACTCCACGAAAGTCATTCACCTGATAGTACGAGAGCTTGTCTCCGTGTTCTCACTCACTGGAGCACAAATGTAGACTTTAATGCCGTCACTTGTCTGAGTGTGGTTAGGGATGCTACATCTGTCTATTGTCTTTTCTGTCTGTTTGACCTGGCGTGTTTTGATGAAAGCGAAACCATTACGGCATCATGTTTCCTTTATTGATCCTCTTGTCCTCTGACCTGCAACCCAAAGTGGAGCTTTATGTGCTAAGCACTGAGCATTTTAACAAACACGTCTTTCAGTATTTAGGTCTCAGAAAGGGCAGAAGGATGATTAGGGTTCTTTGCCAATGAGAAGGGATCCGTAATCACCCGAACATCTCAGCATGCATGTCAAAGATGACGTCAATAAGGCTAGCCTTCGTCCACTCCTATTAAGAACAATTTTCATTAGGTTAATTGAACTACGACTACCACCTTAAAGTAGGTGAAATCAATTCCTCAGCTGGGCCCCTGATTGCATAAAAAAAGAGAAAGCAAATTGAGCATGTTCATACAACTCTGTGTGCTTCTGGACTAGGGATGCAATGCGGCCAGCTGCCTCAGCACCCTTTCCAAGGACTTCCATGCTATGATGGACTGTACCTTCTAACTTCGAGCCAAAATGAACACTTTCTTTGTGAAGTTGTTCAAGTCAGGTGTTGTCTCAGGAACATATATTGTCACTAACATAAGAGATCAGCAAGGTGTCCCCTAGCTTGATTGAGGCCTTGGACACTTTAAGTACTCTCTAGCACTGATCACTCCTCCGGGAAGCCGCTGAAAATCATTCCAGCATTCGAGCAGATTTCCCACATATGCAGCATTGCACAGTGCTGACTCAGTTATTCCCAGGTGTTATAGTTATTCTGCTAGACATGACTGTGATAGAGTCACCGGACAGTAATCACTCTGGGTTGCCTAGTGGTCAGTGTTAGCAAAGACCATCGTCTCTTGCCCACACACTGGTCAAATGCTAGAAGAGAGGGTTTTCCTCCAGTATTGTTTGAGGTTTTGTTTGTCTGGTTGGTTATTTTTTGTTTGTTTTGTTTTTTTGACGAGCTTTGTGTAAAACTCACAGAGATTTATTTGCCTCTGACTCCCCAGTACTGGGATTAAAGGCATATACCACCAAGCCTGGCTTGTTTGAAAAATTTAAGTCTACTTTGTTTTTCACTTTTTCTTTTTTTTTCCATCTTTGCATCTACCAGCTTAAGTACAGAAGAACCTCTCTCTACCTATTCCCTGTGTCTATGTTTCTGTCTTTCTCTGTCTCTTTGTATCTGTCTCTGTGTGTCTGTGTCTGTCTGCCTGTCTGTCTGTCTTGTTCTCTTCCATCACCTGGGGATAAGCCTACAGAAAGGACTCTGGACACAAGATTCAATCTCTCTTCTGATTTCAAAAGTACCCTTTTTTTCCTTTGGTACTGAAATTACTGTTTTCACATTTCCACTGAGCTCATAAAATGGCTGCTGTCCAACTATCCTATTTGGTTATTATTCAGAGATCAGTTCATAGGTGCAGTCTAATATCTCTGGGGCTCTCCTGCCATTCATTCTCAGTGTGTAATTATATGTGACTTTGATGACTTTCAGTTTTAGCAAATGTATATTATATAGATATATTTACTCAAAAGTCCTTTAAAAGGTGTTTTAAATTGAAATATAGTTACATCACTTCCTCTTCTCATTGTTCCCACTAGCACCTTTCAGCAACCCTCCTTCAAACCCCTTCCATTCCATCTATCTGTTCTCAAGTTGATAGTCTTAATGGTTGTATAAACAAGGTTTGAAAATGGCAATATCAATGAACATGTTAATGTGCAAAGGAGAAATGTTGAGGTGTCCTACTCCTAGCCAAAAACTACATGCAAGTAATCACTGCTGGGGGCAAGACAATCATTGATTGTTCAGTGTAGAAGCACTTGACACACAAAACATCCATTCAGCTTTAACAAATATTCTTTGTGTGAATTCTGTGTATTGGGGAGTCATAAACACTGGGAATAAAAAATTGAACAAGATAGCATGCTGGCTTGTAGGGAGTTTATTTTCCTTTGTGAAAGGGAGATAATACACAGTTACCTGATGCAATTTATGTAATGGTAATGCCAAGGTAGCTCCAACAGACTCTCAAAGAAAACTTCATTTGATTAGCGGTCAGAAAGAAAGGAGACAGAGAGACGTGATGATAGCTGGAAATAGAGCACACCATCTAGAGATAACCACAGATGTCAAGGTCTGGGAAAAAGCAAATGTTGAGTTGGGCAGGAAGAGGACCGCTCTCCTTAAGGAGTTATAAAAATTCTAAGGGTGGGGATACTGCTAAGAGAGATGTAGGACACTGTCTTTGGCAGGGACTTTGGGTTTTATTTTAAGTATGATAGACTCTGTAGGATTTTGAGAAGGACAGTGGCATTTTCTGATTTGTGTCCTTAAAGATCAGTCGGAATAGCTAAGGAAAAATCTCTAAATGTAGCAAAGAAGAGGTAGGGAGGTCACTTAGAAGACTTATTGTCTAAGCAGGCAGTGATGTGAGCAACTCAGATTAGCCCTGTACTCATGATTGGAAGAGGTTGTGAACTGTCTATAGTTTAAGTAGAGATCTCATGAAATGGATGCATTTATGGAGATGGATAAGTACAGATTTGCGGGGAGGGACTGGAGAGAGGAAAGGCAGAATAGAAAGTGATGTAATTCTATTTTAATTAAAAACATTATTAAAAATGTTTTTACACAGTCCTGAGTGGAGATTTTATTTATAGTATAAAAGATAAAAGTGTCAAAGTGCCCAAATTTTAAAACTATGTGATGTCATTATACTCATATCAATGTGAGACCAAATTTAATTAAATAAATAGCTACTTTGATGCATAGCCACAGCCAGTCATATGCAAGCAGAAAGATGGGAAATCTGAGGCTGTAGAATTGATTTCTTGGTTAAAAGCACTTGTTGCTCTTGCAGAGGACTCTGTTTCAGTTCCTAGCACCTATCTGGGGGCTAACAACCATCTGTAACACCAGTTCAAGAGCAACTGACGTCCTCTTCTGGTAACACATGATACACAGATATATTTGCAGGCACAGTCCAATACACATTAAAAAAAACAACAAAGAAATCTATTTTCTAAAAAAAGAAAATAGGAAATATACATGCAATACCATTTACAGTTGTGAAAGGTGTTGACAACAGTTTCTTCTTTAGTCCACATGTGTCATCTAAAATTTCTATAACAAACAAAATTTTCTCAGAAAAAAATGATAAATCACGACTTAACTCTAAAAAGAGCAATCATTAAAAACCCTCAAAAGTTTAAGCTATTGCTCCTAATTTCAAGCTATTTCAAAAATGTACTTTTAAAGGAAGTGCAGATCTATACGAAAGAAACCCCTTCAGAAACATGAAACATGAGATTCCCAGTAGGCACCAAAGCAGACATGTTGATAATTAATTAAACTCGTCACTTTTGAGCAAAATGAAACAGAATATAGTGATGGTTGCATAGGAACCTAAGAATACAGGTGATAATTTGAAACAAATACATAAGAATAGGAAGAGCCAAATGCAAGGGAATGAGGCATGGTTCTGGAGGATTTAGAAAAGAAACAGAAGAGAAGCTGCAGAAAATGGGGGCAAGAAAATCAGTGCTTTAGCGTGGGTGGTCCTTTTTCTCACTTGCTGCTGAGATCTAGGTTGAGAATTGATAATTTGGTAAGCTAACGATGGTGGCTAACGTTGACAAGAAAAACTTTGGAAATTAGGGCTCCACGCTAGTAGGTAGAGTGAGGAAAGAGGAATAGCGATCACTGTGATGTCTTTAAACACTTCTTTCTGTACTCTTCAGATTTTCCTTGCTCTCAATATAAAAAAGCAACCTCAGGAACTCCTTCCTATGTGCAAAAGAGACTATGATATTCTTTTCCCTGAGTCCTTAAATCTTAATCTATAAATTATACAAGCAGTCTATTAAATTTTCAAACCCTTGCCAACACCTGTCTGAGATTCACTTGAGATGTGTCATTTTGAACCAACATTCCAAAAGACTTTAGTGTGGGTGTTTCTCTGAATGGCCAAGTTTTTGCCATCTCATTTCCTGCTTTGATCTCTGGCTATTGTTTTTTGTTTGTTTCATTGCTTAGTTTGATTTGTATTTTTTTGTTGTTTGTTTGTTTTTAGTTTGGTTTTCCAGAGAGGGTTTTTCTGTGTTGCCTTGGCCATACTAGGGTCACTTTTTAAACTAAGCTGACCTTGAACTTACAGAGATCTTCCTGCCTCTACCTCTGAGTGCTAGGATTACAGGTGTATGACATCACTCCTGGCTTCTGTCTGATGTTGTAATTTACCTCCATATTTAAAAACAAAAACAAAAACTCTATTCATTCTTCAAAACTCTAAAGGTTTTTCCTGTGATAAACTGTCCTTGCAATTCCTACCAAAATGCTCAGTAAATAATACTTGATTAATAAAGGAAATATGTACACGTAGCTTTCCTTGTTTTTGTCTTCTAGTTAAGTAAGTGCCACAGGGTTTGTAAGTTTTTACCTATCCCAAATATATCACAAACTGGCAAACTGAATTCCATTTACACATATCATGTTAGTAAATCTTTCCAAGTGAGTGAGATTAATAATTCTTCACAAAGGACATATCCATAATTTTAAATGAGGCAAATTCTAAATAATTCCAAACATTCCTCTGTATGTCTGGTTCAAATGAGGGTGCCCTGGGGTATGCTAATGACCACAGCATCTGATGACATTGGTGTCATGAGTGAACCCAGGGATGTTGCCTTTGATATTATCCCCACCTTTAGAGTGGATTTTCTCTATCCTCACTTAGGCACTAAGAGAACTAGTCCTGTTCACTAACTATACCTTTATCTTGAAGTTTTGTGACCTTGAAGTATTTAAAAAGAAGGAAAATAAGTAACTAACTTAGATTTAGTTTTGCTTTCACCATAGCCAGCATCTTCCTTCTTCTTGGCTTCTTTGTGTTGTTATCCTTTATATCAAACTTCAAAGAAAAAGGCTGCCGGATCAGCCATTCATTTACTGGAGCTAGAATTTTGCTTGCCACCAGCTTCTCTACTCAAACGATCCTTTCATTTTGATTCTATCTGCATCTTTGATGTGTTTAGTTCATGCATGGAGAGAAAATTATAGTGTAGTCTTTGCTCAAAAAATATATTCCATCATATCCTAACACTGTAGAAAATGTAAAACATTCCTCTAGTGTGAACAGTGTGAAGATGTTAAAGAGAAAATCAGAACCAGAAATTAATAAATAAATGAGATGGTCATATCTGAATCATTGAACATTTCAGTTGCTAGGCATCAGGATTGACCAGATCAATTTTACAAGGAAGATTCCTAACTGAGTACCAACTGCAACACATAGAGTCTAAGTCTCTACTGCATGACAAAAAAAAAAAAAAAAACAAAAACAACAAATATATGTATATATATATATGAGCCCGTCAGAGTGTAGTAAGTCATGCAGCATCCAAGAATTTAGGACTTGATAATATATAGGTCAAATACCTTTTTTTGTGAGATAGTGGTAATATCAGCATGGTCAACCTTGCATTTGTATTGAGATTGTGCAAGATGACATATGTCCCAGCAGTCTTTATCTCATAGTAATTTTTATAAGCAACAACTATTAGAGTTATAATTATTAGCACGCTTGGACTGCTATAAATTATACCTGCTGCTATAAGCCGCCAGGACATCCACAAGGCCACCATTAGTATCCAGTGTGAGAAAACAAACAAACAACAACAACAAAAACAAAAAGAAAAAGTTGTTACGGGCTTTATTGTGGCTATACAGAGGTAAAATACACAGTGCCAGTAATATTGCATATAAAGTATTAAGATACAGTCATGTTATTCTCAAACTGCATTGTTTTCTGCACAGTAAACAAGATGTTTCTAGCACCTACGTGATGATGACAAAAGCTAGCATCTTTCAATTATATACACTAAGCTGTCAATTTTCAAATTGTAAGAACAACCTTATGTCAGATACAATGCAACGAAAAATAATTCTCTACTGTAAACCAGCCTCATGGCACAGGGCTTGCATGCGTTATACATACCCAGACCTTCAACACACTGGTACACTCAGATGAGGCCAAAGATTAATGTTTAATAAAGAACTGGTCAGCTCTGGCCTTTTTAATTGCTGGGTGATAGATTTCTATACTTTCTTGCCTAAAGCTATGTGGTCTTCCTGACTATTCCACAAAAGAGACGTTTCTTTTTTAAACTCTTCTAGTAATAGGGAATATATAACTAGGTTTTCAACTGAATTATCATTCAATATCATGTTCTGGCATACAGTTGTAAAAGCTGCTTTTCATGTCATAAGTGGGCCATAAAATTAAGAAGTAATAACAAGAAAGAAGACCCGGGGTAAGATGATCAATCCTCACTTAGAAAGACAAATGGGATGGGCATTGGACATAGGAGAAAACAAGTAACAGAACAGGAGCCTACCACAGAGGGCCTTTGAAAGACTCTACCTAGCAGTGTATCAAAGCAGATACTAAGACTTATAACCAAACCTTCAAGCAGAGCGCAAGGAATCATATGAAAGAAGGGGGAGTTAGTATGATGTGGAGAGGATAGGAGCTCCACAAAGACCAAATATATCTGGGCACAGGGGTCTTTTATGAAACTGTTTCTCCAACCAAGGACCATGTATTGATATAACCTAGAACCTCTGTTCGGATGTTGCCCATGGCAGCTCAGTAACAAAGTCAGTGCTCTAGCAAGGAAAACAGGGACTATTTCTGACATGAACTCCACCACAGACTCTTTGACCTCCCCACCCCCCAAGGGAGGAGCAGCCCTGCTAGGCCACAGAAGAGGAGTTTGCAGCCAGTCCTGAAGATACCTGATAAGCTAGGGTCAAAGGGGAGGAGGTCCTCCCCTATCAGTGGACTTCGAAAGGGGCAGGGAGGAGATGAGGGAGGGAGGGAGTGGGATATAGCTGGGATACAGAGCTAATAAAATGTAACTAACAATAAAATTTTTAAAAATTAAAAGAATTAAGAAGTAATGTTTTTTTCTTCTGTCTCCAAATAACAATAGTAAAAAAAAATACTAAAGCTACATACATAAAAATACTATTAATAGCTGGCTTTAACTAAACCTGTAATACATGCTAGAAACTAAATTATTAATTTATTTTTTATTCTATTTTAATTGTCACTTATTATCTTATTTTATTCACTTTGTATCCCAGCTGTGTCCCCCTCCCTG
This sequence comes from Rhombomys opimus, assembly GCA_010120015.1. Lineage (NCBI taxonomy): Eukaryota > Metazoa > Chordata > Mammalia > Rodentia > Muridae > Rhombomys > Rhombomys opimus. Next base: position 29,170 of record REGO01001563.1, on the reverse strand, counting down.
TCTCATGCTCCCTCTCTCATCTCTTCCCATCCTCATCCCTCCGTTCACTGATAGGGGAGGTCCTCCTCCCCTTCCCTCTGACCCTAGCCTATTAGGTCTCATCAGGACTAGTTGCATTGTTTTCCTCTGTGGTCTGGCAAGGCTGTATCTCCCAGGGGGAGGTGATCAGAGAGCCTACTACTGAGTTCACGCCAGAGACAGCCCCTGATCCCCTTACTAGGGTACCCACTTGTATACTGAGTCTATGGGCTACAACAGAGCAGGGGTTCTAGGTCCTCTCCATGCTTTGTCCTTGGTTGGGATATCATTCTCTTCATGGCCCCCAGGGCTCAGTTTGTTTGTTTGTTTGTTTTGTTGTTGTTGTTTTTGTCAAAACTCTTGTCATTTGGATGTAGATGTTGTTAAATTCCCCATGCAACAAGGAAAGTAAACACAGGGCTGTTTGCTAATTTTTTTCCAGGGAGGCAATTTGTTTTGTTTCGTTGTTTGGTTTGTTTGATTTTTTTCTTCCTAGATTTTAATATTTGACTCATGATACTTATGTAGGTTTTCTCACTTAGAGCTTGCTGTCCTCAAATAAGCTGTGCGTTAGACAAGTGCTTTAGCAAGTTTTATTTTGCTCAACAATACATGAAAGGAGGGGGATGTAAAGAACATAAATTTTAGACTAATAGTTCCTGAGGTTGGGGAGCCTGAGGCCATAGCTCTTGCATCTGCTCAGTGTCTGATGAGGATGACCATTCTGTATCCTGAAGTAGACTCGGTTAGATAGAAAAAGGGATGATGCTATCTTTTCCTTTGTCTTCCTCATCTTCAAAGGATGCCACCAGGGCGATCCACCCTCTGGATTTCATCATCACAGGTACATGCCATAGTGTTGTGAATGAGAAATGTTCTTCACATATTCTAGCACTTCAACACTTTGTTCCCGGTTGATGGTGCTCTCTGGAGAGGTTTAGGAGATGCGGCCTTGAAGAAGGAGCTCTTCGAGAGAATAAGACCTGGCCATACATTTAGTTTTCTCTCTCTGCTTTGTACTTACTAACTTTCAGCATTCTGTTCCAGCCGCCATGCCTGATGCTTACTGCCATGCTGCCTGCCATGATGGACACAAAGCCCTTTGGAACCATAATCCCAGATAAATTGCCTTGGTCATAGTGTTTTGTTTTTTTTTTTTTTTTTCCTAGCAACCAAAAATAACTAATATGTCCCCAAAGGCAAATGCACTGTCTTATAAATTTGGGGGATTTAGTTTCTAACACACAAATTTTGAGAATGACATTCAAAACATCACAGCATATGATCATAAACATGGTTCACAGCCACAATAAACCCATGTGGATAATTTTAAGAATCTTCTTTTATTGTATGTCAAGAAATGCATTGTTATTTGTCAGAGGTTATGTTGTGTTGTAATAGCAGGCGCCTACTTGAGGTAGTTGTGGATTCTCAGGCATGACAACTACCCATCCTACACATTTAATCAAAAGTAATTAGGGGCTTTACTCCATAGGAAGAAAAGCAGCTGAGTTCCCAAGGGGACAGTGAAGAAAAGCAGAAATGACAAATAGAACTATTTGCCATGGTGGCTCTTTCCTGTAATTCTAGCACTCAGGAGGCAAAGGCAGAAGACAGGCTGCAAGTTTGAGGCCAGCTTGGTTTATGTTATGAGCTCCAGACCAGCAGTGGTTACATAGCCCAACACTGACTCAAAAACAAAGAAACAAAAACAGGAAAAAGAAACTAACTCTGCAAAGCAGGGGCCTCTGCTTGCTGTAGGAGATACGCAGTAAGGCCTGAGCCAAGTGTAGCAAAGAAAGTAGAGTCTGCAACCTCAGAGGAGAAGCAGCTGCTTTACAAGACTCAGACAAGACTGAGACAGAGAGAAATGAAGCTATACCCTTCTAACTGGCCTCCTCATCTTCTCCTTGGAAAACCAAAAACACAGTGGCTAGGAATACACAGCCTCTAGAAGCCAGCCAAAGAGAAAAAAAAAGCAACTGAAAAATGAGGAATTGATCTGAGTGAGAAGTCTGTAGACAAATTGTAATAAATTAATAAACCAGAATTTATCATATTTTATAAACAAGCTCTTCATTCCCTACCAACTTTCTTAACTTTCTTCTGGCTTTGTTATTTGTGGAATATATTTTAATAAAGCAGAACAACTGTGTTATTTTACAACAGTATTCTGAGGATTATTAGACTTAATGAGTCATTAGATTATAATATATTATTAGGCTTGATATATTAGACTTAAGAACATTGATATTTTTTCCAGACAATCTCTGTTTTCAGTATTAAGAATTTTCCTGTTTTGAATTTTGTTTTAATTTGTATGAAGTAATGAGACAAAGAAAGCAATACATGAAAACAAGTAGATTTTCACCTGTAGTTCTGGTGAGTGCTTTGCTACCAATTTTTTGTTTCTAAGGGACAGAAAGAAAATGGTATATGGATTTGCAACAACATAACATTGTAGTAAAAAGAAAATAGTTATATGTTATAATAATCCTGGGTAGAAATTTAAGGCTTTATCTTAAATTCTTCAGAGACTCACAGTAATTTCTGAGGAAATTTGGCTTGACCTTCTTGGAAATATATTTCAATGTCCCTGTTAAGAGTTCTCTAAACATATCCAATCTCTGTAGATTCTATGTCATTATTCCAGCTATTCCGTCTTTAGACAGGAAAAGAGGAAGTCAACGGTGTGGAGGTTGCAGGTGAGGGGTCCTGGGAGGAAATAGCAGCAAGTCATAGATCTGAATGCAGGGCGTTTCCTGGGGTGCTCTTTCCACATCATCACATATGGGCATTGACACAAGCTAAACTGGACAAAGAAGCTCTTAGCTGTCTCTGGTTATTGTGGACCCTCCCAGAGCTTCCCAAGGCTGGAACAAGAAAGCTGGTTTTGAACCTTATTCCTGCTCAGTTATTAAAATACAGGCTCTCTCTCCAATAGGGCGAACTTTGGGATTGTAAAGCCAGCTTCCAAGACAGATACAGTCAATGTCAGGCTACAACTGTCCAAGAGCTAGAGGAACAGTCCTTAGTATGCATTTGGGGTATTTGAATGTCCTCTGCATTTGCAATACTCAACATTCAAATAGTGCTACATACCAGTATAACGGTGATTGGCCTGAATTGCTATCAATAGCATTCACATCTTAATTCACTCACATCATATATAAATGTCACAATATAAACTTTATTGCTTAGTACTGTTGGCCTTATTAATAATATTAGCAACAATTGCAAGATTATGTTCAAATATATTCTCTGACGTATGACTATTCATGAGCAGAAAAATTGAGTAAAACAAAGTTCTTCAAAACTTTGCCTAACTCATGGGAAGAGAAAGTTAATCATAAATATAGTTTCTAGAATTGATTTTCTCTCCATTCCATTTAAAACATCAATTAAGCATAATGTTTAGTTCAAATAAATATATAATTTCAACAATATCATGCACTTAAGAATTGAGAAAAAAGAAACGGTAAAGAACCAAATAACAGAACTCTGCATCAGGTTCTTCTATTTCCCGGGAGTTTATAAATTTTAGTGTGCTAAAATCAGAATTTCATCCTCAGTTATCCTTAACTGCGGTACTCAAAACCACACAAAAACCATCCAAGGAGCATGAACACAGAAAAAAAAAACCCTATAATAGTGATCATAAGCGATTATTGTGGACCATTCCCCAGAGCAACCAGTAAAATTATGTCTGATGAGGGATAATCTAAATGGAATTTAACATCAGGGATAAATAGATTTTAGAGGGTTTTGTTTTGTTTTGTTTTGTTTTGTCTCTGAAATTCTAATAGCAAATCACATTTCTAGCAGAACTTCTGTCCAAGGACAAGGTCTGATTTAATTCTGGTAACTATGTTCTTAATGATATGCTTGCGACATTGAGACAAAGCCTGAATAAGATTTAATTCTTAGATCCTTAAAATTCCCAAGTACATAGGCTTCTGAAGCTCAGGACCTAAAAGATTTCTCAGATAAAGAGCAATTTCATAGTGCAACAGGTACAGCATTTCGAGTACTGATTGTTTATAATAAAGTGAATATTCCATATTCTGAAGCATGAGCTTGGGACATGTTTTGAAACAAACCAATGACAACAAAAACTTGTTAATTGTGATTATGAAAATAAGGAGAAAACAGAATGCTCTTAGCATTGTAGTATCTCTTGATGAAGATGGTGATAAGTATGTTAATAATGACTTGTTTAAACTCAACCAACTTTAATCTGAATAAAAGAAAATTTATTGACTATCTCCAAGAAACTCTACATCCTAACATGTCAGTCCATGGCTCACTTTTTCTTGACTTCAGGACTGACTCAAACACAGAAGAAAGAAATAGTTGGAGAACACACCACATACAACAACTTTCTTCAGTGAGGGAATCTACTAAATTAACTCATGACCAGTTATGCCACTGCTGTTCAGAGCTGCTTATGTAAGTCATTGCCTTTAGGAGTTGTGTTCTGTTCCAACTATATTTGTTTAAAAACTTACCAAAAATAAGCAACTACTTCTAACTGTTGTAATTTGTTCTTTAGAAGCCTAGAAGACAGAAATAGCAGTTCATACTGAGGTGACTAATAAAATTAGTAGGGGTAGGAAGTCAAATGCCGTTTCACTTCAGGCTTATTCCATGAGCAACGCGGTACTTCGTCATGCCTTTGTTTCTCCAGTCAGCGCTCAAGACTGCACAAACCATGTTCTCTTTTGGACCTTGGCTCCAGGTGCTCTTTTGTCCTTCCTCCTGTATTTCAAGTCAAATTCTCTTCCTTTCTGGAACACGTGGTGCAAGGGATGACTTAATTGACAGAGACATGGTGGCACGCACTCCTCATATCTCTGTCAGTAACGAGTTCACCTTGAGCCTAACAATGAAGTCTAACTCTTTATAAATTAAAAATAATTAACTAAAAAGTCATCTTTATTTAATTTTTCACTTCCTCTGCAAAACTGAATAATTACAGCCCAGTTAATTATGTGACCACCATTGTTTGCCAGTTCAACAAGAAAAATAAAAGCTGGAAAGATTGTGAGGTGTTTTATGTCATCTGTGTTGTACCTCTGCTGTACTAATTTGTTACTGAATGATGAAGTAACTGCACATTTACACACAAGGATATTTTGTATAAAAATACAGATCCTTAAAATATGTATGTGGGTGGGTCCAGAGTAATGATAATGATGATGATGATTGATGATGATGATGATACAGTAATCCTTGTGAGTAGTCAGCATGAGCTAGTTGTTACCCAAATCCATTGAAAATGGTGCTTTCTTTCCTAACAGTTCCTCCAAATCAAACATAAGTGGACACCGAGTTTCTTACCCATCTTTTAGAGAGTTTAGAATAAAAAATAAAGCATTCTTTATTAACAAGGTCCCGCACTGATTCTTTTAAACAATCAAGGTCAATTCCACTTTACCAGCATCAGGGTCCTTATTCAGTGACTCAACAATTAGCTGTTGAGATGAATGATTCCACTCACTTAAGCACAATTAACCACTTATGATCACATCCTAATTGGGAACTTTGTTCTTAAAGCTTTAGAAGATGTCTACAAACAACTTTTTTTTTTTTAATGTGTATCTTAGTAAGTGCCAATCCAGGAAATGACAAGTGTTTTAGAAGTTGAAGAAGCTGTCTTCTTTCCCACCCATGTTTTGCCAAGGTCTTTAACAGGCATTTCCAGGAAAGAGGGAGGGGAGACAAGCCTTTGCTTTGTAGAGTTCCTTGCTCCTCTGAGCTGAGATGTCCAGAGACACTCTGAATGGGAGCATTCTAACAAGAACATTTCCACCCTAAATTAGCTACGAGAGCTAATTTAGGAAAATGAGAGCAAGGAGGAGTGCAGCCAAGCAGGGTTCAACGCAAGGGGCAGTAATGCTACCATTCCTCCAGTCTCTTACCTTTGTACAGCTAAAGTTCTCTGCACCCTGAACCCCATGCAAGAAAACACTTGGGTTTTGTCTAGGATGGGTTCAGGAAATGACAGTTAATTACTTTATGGACCTTTGCATTCCTCCAACCTAGAAATTAGTGCAAGCAATATAAATAGATGCTTAATAATTACTTGATGAAAAATGATTCTTTCACAGGCATTACGATAGATACAACTTAAAGATGGGATACTAGCTGCAAGAACTAGTGAGACACATTTATTAAGGTACATTGTGAATGGAACTTTCCAGGTTTGACTAGAAACAGTTTCCTACAAAATATTGATAATCAGCCCTATTACCCTAATTATATGTTTAAGACATTGATATGAAGCATGATTAAGGTCATTTCTGTTTTCTTGTAGGTTTCTTATTACAAGAGTAGGAATGCCTACACATTAAAAATAACCAATAATCCAAAAAAAGGTTGAGCCTGAAAAAACACATTTAAGAGTATGTAAAAACAAAACAGAACAGATATTTATTTATAGGACTGACTCAACATGTTGGATTCACCCATCTCCGTACATTTCCATTTGAACCATCTGTAATTCTATTTATAGAGGACTTAATTGAATTTTTATTTGCAAAACCTTGGGGAAATTAGTTCGTTATAAAACATGGAATTTTAGTAATCCCCAAAGTGTATGGTTAATTTATTGATTTTATAGTAATGTCTATCTCCATGTTAAAAGCACCTTTAATCCTAAAAACATTAACACTTTTTTTACACTTGCGTGATACCAAACTGCTGAGAAGAGAGAATTGAATTGACAAACTGAAATTTTCTGTCAGTTTTTCAGATTCCTTTTACCTGATGTCATTTATCTAATGGTGATATTTGATCATTCTCACATGTAATAGTATTCATCAGCCTCAAATCGAGATCTGCCTGGTTATAAAACTTCAGTGTTTTTTCCTGCTTACTCTGAATGCCAGTAGAGCATAATCTAGCCAATAAAAAGTGAGTGAGACCAAGATCTGCTACTTTGGCCTTTCTGTAAGATCTCACATACAGAGTTTTCCATATTTGTCCTGGTCCGACTGACTGGAGCAATGATCACAGTCCACAGCCCATGGTAAACATGGAGTCCATCTACTGAAGAGGACAAGTAACTGTCTGCTGCCTTCTGTGTTTGTGCAGAACAGAAAGAAGAACATGATCATCCCCATCATCCTGTCATTAAAAGCCTGAGGAACAATAAAACCTTCCTTGTGTTGAGTCTTAGTATGTTCATGCTTACTCATTTTCACAGCTTCCCAGCATATATTTCTAAATGACAAGACTTTTCTTTTGCTTTTAAGATATTTGTGTTTTCTTAATTTTCTTTTAAAAGATTTATTTTCATTAATTTTCATCATTCATTTGAGGAGTTATTATGAAATCATGAGAATGCATCTTGCAGAATTCCTTAATCAATGGGCTGAATAAGCAAAAGACCCATTTGGTTCACATTTGAAAATGTATCATTTCACTTGGTCCAAAGGCATGCCTCTCAAAATTGCTAATAGACAAGACTACAGCTATTTTTCTAGAGCTCTGGATAATGGATGGTGTATAGGAAGACTCAACCTTTATGTGAACTGATGCTACTTCATGTTACATTTCTACACATACACACACACACACAAACATAGACAGAAACAAACCAAGAGAAAGAGACAGAGATGGGAGAGGGAGAGATTGGTCCAGGGGCTATGAGTAATAAGTTTCAGGAGAGTGGGCTGTGATATTGAAAGAGTGCTTTTCTATAGGCCAGGGTTTTCTTTTTTTTTTAATTTTTGATAAATATTTTATTAATTCTGTGAAATTTTTATACTATACATTTGAATATAGTCTTCCTCAGCTTTTCCTCTTATCAACTCCCACATCCACCCTCACTTATTTATGGTACCAAGTTAGTATCCTTTTTTAAAAAAAAAATTTTATTTAACTTTTATTAATTACACTTTATTCCTTTTGTATCCCCCCATAAGCCCCTCCCTAGTCCCCTCCCTACCCCACCCTCCCCCCCTTTCTGCATGCATGCCTCTCCCCAAGTCCACTGATAGGGGAGGTCCTCCTCTCCTTCTTTCTGATCTTTTTTTTTTTGGTTCTTCTTAATGCAGTTTATTCAGGAACCTTAAACAATCTTCTGACCCTGGGGAAAGCCAGCCCACAGCTTAAAATAGCCTCTGGGTAGCCAACCCCAGCGTGCCTCGTGGGCAATGCAGATAGGTCCACATACACGGAAGCAAGCCAGCTCCTCAGCCTTAGCCAAATATGGAGTTGTTTGTGACAGAGAGCACTCACCATCGGGAAGGTGGAAGGCAGAAACCAGCTCCATCTTTAAGGCGCGGCATTACGCAGCTCTCTACAATTCCCCCTTTTTGTTTTAGACATGTCAGGCAAGAGTAGAGGTCTGATCTCTGATATTAGAAATAAATTGGGACTTTGTACCAATGTTCATTTAGGTGTCATCCACCCAAAGAGCATCAGACCCGTCCGATACCTTTTTCTCAGAGGCGGGACCTGGGGCATAAACCCACATGCAATCAGATATGCTCTTCTCTGGGTCTAAAGTGGCTGACCCTGAGTGCAGTGCTTAGCCTCGCATCCTGAGCGTAACATTTTAGCTTTTTATGGTAGCCAACCATGCTTGGGGATACTGTCCTGCTTCAATGGCTGTAAAGGCCTGAATGATCATGGCTGCATTACACTGTTGTGAGACTCTGACCTTGCATATACACCACAGGCAAACCAAGGCGACAAACACCAGAAGGTCTGCTAATGCTCCCATGCCCGCCCATTCCTTCAGATGATTCATGGCTGCAGCAATCCATGATGATACTCCTGAGGCTAGTCCTGAGTCCACTCTGGTAGAATTTGCCGTAACAATGGCCACTCTCAGCTGCTCCATCATGGTATCGAATTCTTTGGTCCAATTACCTAAAATATAGCTAGACAATTGTTTAGACAGATTTGCAGCACGGGAAACATTCTCATATTGTATGCTAGTGACACAAAGTCCAGCATACTTCCATTGACAGCCAAGTTGAGCGATTTGCCATAGGGTATCAATTTGCTCCTGCATGAGGTCAATCCTCTGATTGAACACCATCAGTCTCCTTTTAGTTGAGCATTAATTCCTTTTTGTACATCTAGAGCATGAGCTACATTGGCTAAAAGATTATTTAGGGTCTGAGCAGTCTGCATAGTATGGCTCATGGCTAATGCCGCGGTGGTAGCTCCAACAGCTGCCAATAAGATGGCAGTAACAATGGTGGCTGTAATTCCAAGATCCGTTTTCTGTCTGAAGAGAGTCATAGCGTGAGGGGCATCAACAGGCACAGGCACCCAGCGAGGCATGTGAGTAACCAGGGCATAGCTAACTTCACTAGCATTCCAGCATTGGGCAAAAAGGCAAGTATCATTACCACAATTACTTGGCTCTATCTGGCTAACAATGAATAGAAATGGGGGTTATAAACAAACAGGTGTGGACTTATAGGAAATATTATGAGAAGCCTTAACCCCCTCGTTGGAATATCCTGCATCAGTTCAAGAACTAGCAGTGGTGGTGTCCGAGGTCTGAGTAGGTTCAGGAGACCATTTCCCCCAGGAGCGAGACGTGCTCCATGTAAATTGACTAACTCCATGTGTTCCTCCACTTTTGAAAGTCATTTAAGGTTCTTAAATTATCTTTCTCTTTTAAATTTTTCATCGATTACACTTTATTCATTCTGCATCCCCCCATAAGCCCCTCCCTCCTCCCCTCCCGATCCCACCCTCCCTCTCCTTTCTGCATTCATGCCACTCACCAAGTCCACTGATAGAGGAGGTTCTCCTCTTCTTTCTGATCTTAGTCCATCAGTTCACATCAAAAGTGGCTGCATTGTCCTCTACTATGGCCTGGTAAGGCTGCACCCCCCCAGGGGAGGTGATCAAGGAGCAGGCCAGTAAGATTATGTCAGAGGCAGTCCCTCTTCACATTACTATGTAACCCACTTCGAGACTGAGCTGCCGCCATGGGCTACATCTGTGCAGGGGTTCTAGGTTATCTCCATGAATAGTCCTTGGTTGGAGTATGAGTCTCTGGGAAGTTCCCTGTGTACAAATTATCTTGTTCTGTTGCTCTCTTTGTGGAGGCCCTGTCCTCTCCAGCTCTTACTATTTCCAAGTTCTTACATAAAATTCCATTCACTCTGCCCAACAGTTGCCCATCAGGCTCGGCATCTGCTTTGGTAGTCTGTAGGGCAGAGGCTTTCAGAGGCTTTCAGAGGTTCCTAGGTTGTTTCCTGTTTTCTTTTTCTGATGTCCATCCTCTTTTAGGCCAGGGTTTTCTACACCCACTCTCCAACACACCAAACAACAATCACACAATTGTGAAAGCTGACTGCAATAAGACTACAAGTAGTTGAATCCCTGGAGTCAGAAATAATTGGCTCTAGCAGAGGCACTCAACTGCCAGAGGCATTGTGGCTCTAGTTATGATAATGGACTACAGGCTCAAAGCAGGGATCTTATTAGTCTTAACTTGCCACCCTTTGCTATTGGTTAGATTTGAACAAGATCAGAGAGCCTCTAAATTTAACTAGATCTGCACCAGTGGAAACATTCTAGGTCAAATGTTCATATATCTAACCTTGACCATAAAAACAGGGAATTGTAATCCTGCAGTAAATTTCCAAATGTGCGCCAGTCAATAGGGACAAAACCTTTTGAATGGAGGAAGGTTGGATGTACTATGTACAATTCTGTACTGTCAAACATTTTAGTCATTTTCTCCAAAAAGACCTGTGATATTCTCCACCTTCCCTAGTCCTTAGTACTAGGCAAAAGAAAATAATGAAAAACAAGAGTAGTGGTGTATAACTGCAGTTCCAAAACTCAGGAGGTTGGTGCAGGGTGATTATTAATTCAGAGCTAGTACATGAAATGCTTAATGAGATTCTGTCCCAGAAACAAACAAAATTCAAGAATTTCATAGAGCACTGGACCTGGGCTCTGAACCGACACAAATTTCATAAGGCTCAAAATGTCATTATAACACCAATCAGGCTAGGAGCTTGTGAACCTATGACAGGTAATACTGTATTAGTTTAAGCCCAGCGGCTTAAACACAGTGGGTCCTGGGCCTCCTAAACACATCCTGTGATATTTCCTAACTTCAGAATCCATAATAGGAATAAATATACTCATTTGCCTGCAGAAGCCAGACACCAGGGGAAAACATGGAGTCTAGAAAAGCTGTCACCCCTGAGAGAAACAATAGACCCAAATCAATAGCAGAATCACGGGACTCCAGTGACTAGTGCTGCCATCAAGAACTCGAAAGAGAATGACCAGGGGCCCCAGCCCTACAGAGAACTACAGGCAACTGAGAAATGCTGAAAGCAGGACACATAGTCTTCCTCCAGGCATAGCGTGCCCATTTGTTATCTGACACCGCGTGGTCAGCACTGAAGACATGTATAAGTCACATTGCACAGGCTGAAAAATTATTTAGAAATATGTGTGTACATATATATATATATATATATATATATATATATATATATACCGATTAATATAAAAAGACGCTGTGAATATTAAAGAGACCAAGAGGAGTATATGGAAGGATTTGGAGGAAGGAAAGGGAAGGGAAATAATGTCATTATATTATAATCTCAAAAGTAAAAGAAATAAATACAAAAAGAATAAATAAAAGTAAAATTTCAAAAGGGAAAAGAAAGAGAACTTGAAAGCCTTTAGGGCAGTGATTTCCCACCACATCTCAATTCAATGTTCTAACTCAGCCGGCGTAGGCTAATTACATTAGATCTCCTCTGCCCAAAAACTTAATATTTTTATTTTTTACCGAAAAAGTCACTCTAGATAATAAATATCCCTACTACAGCCACCGTTTTTGCAAAAACTACCATCCATGGCTTAAATTATTTATCTGTCATAACAATATCTTATGCACCATTACTCACACCAGAAAATCAGCAAGCATACATCATAGTAAAAACCACGGCAATGTACCTGGTCCCCAGAATTCCTTTATTTCTGTTGTCTCGGTATCTTTACCCCTCAACCTCTGAATATTTGTATAATGAAATCCAACTACAGTTTGATGACCTTAGAATTTTGAGACTTGCTGAATGAAAGTAGAACCCTCACAAATGGATTTAGTGGCTACTTTAGTTATGTTTCCCTTCTGTGATGAAACACAATCCTTAAAGAAAAAAAAAATATTTCTTCTGACTCATTTTTTGAGGTCACAATTCATCATGGCAAGGATTTCTAAGGACAAGAACTTGTAGCTATGGATCATATCTCATAAACAATCTGGAAGCAGAAAGTTTTGATCCCTGGTATTTAGCTGGTTTTTTCCTTATACAATAGGATATGAACCTAGGGGATGGTGCCACCCATATTTACAGGTAAAACTCCCAGTTCAATCAAATTAAAACATTCACAGGTATGTTCCCAGGGTTTCCTGCCTTAAACAAACTTCTTAAGAATGTGTCTTGGGCCCAGATTTTTTGGTTCTGTTGCTCTCCTTGTGGAGCTCCTGTCCACTCCAGGTCTTTTCATCTTCCCTTTCTTTCATAAGATTCCCTGCCCTCTGACAAAAGTTTGGCTATAAGTCTCAGCATCTGCTTTGATACCCTGCTGGGTAGAGTCTTTCAGAGGCCCTCTGTGGTAGACTCCTGTTCTGTTCCCTGTTTTCTCTCTCTTCTGATGTCCATCCCATTTACCTTTCAGAATGAGGACTGAGCATTTTATCCAGGAGAATGCTTGCCCCCTAGTTGATTCCAGACAGTGTTAAGGTGACCTCCAGCACCCTGAGTCTCCTTTGCAACTGAGGCTTCACCTTCACAGCTTCATGCAGTGGCCTCCCAGGATGCCTTGCAGAGAATCCAACACTGCCATGCACATCCACTCAGGTCTCAGCAGCTCTCAGAATCAATGGTGCAAAACTCCACAGTCACCCTCAGTCTCGCATTTGGAAGCTGAAAAAATGACAGAGACTAGATGATGCTGTCAAGTTGTGCTGCCCACTCAGGATGGATCCTGAGTCCCTCAGACCTCAATTGCTTTAGTTTCTATGTGCTGACCCTTGAGAAACGCTTGTTTGGAATTTGTTCTTAAGGAACACGGAAAGCCTGAAGCTGCATTCTCAGTTGGGACTCTCCTCTCTTCAAATGATTTCCCATTTTCACAAAATAGAGGCTCTGATAGGTGAGTTCTTGTCTTTGTGGTATTTGTTCTATTTTGCCAGTGCAAAGCACTTGTTTCTCTCTAAAGCTGGCAGCCTCTTTTACAACATTTGCCTCTGTTATTGGGCCAGGTGTTACCAGGTACTTACTTGGCTTCTTATTCAAAAAAACTAAAATAAACGCTTGAAGCAGGTGAGCATCAGAGATAGTTTAGTTTGGAACCTAATTTTGTTTGGGGTTGTGCGTAGCCCTCTTGTAATAATGTACTTGGAAAACTGCTTCCTTCAACTGTGGATAATATATACTGCTCTCCTAAACATTCAGCTAGCAACCTCAGAAAACTCTCATCTCTCTATCCCATGCTGGGCTACACATACTCTCATCTTTAAACACCCTACCCCATAACCATCAGATTTCAACAGCATATATTCAAGCATGTTTCCCAAGTGTCCTGGTATGAAGAAGAGAAGGAGGGCTTTTTGACTTTACCTACTTATTGGGTGCATGTGTATTAAGGCAAAATTGTGTTTCCTCTTAACCTTTCAGTGAGAATCCCCTATTTTACCATCTTGTACCTGTATAAAATTATGTGTGCATATAATTAAAATCATCTGCACTTCAGGAAGAAACATTTGCAGTGAGAAAAGGATTACATAGCCTAAGCTAGCAGCCAAAATGGAGAACCACCCAAAATGTGCCTCTTCCTAACTACCCCTCTTCCCTTTAGACCTCATGAAAGGAAAGCTGTAGCCTGGGGCTCTTGAATGCTCTTTCTTATGTGACTTAATGTCATTCTTAACAGTGTATCCCTATAGCAACTGTACTATATATAGCTTTGCTCCACATATTGTTTTCTTGTTGTTTTTATTTCCTTAAGTAGGTAGGAACTTCATTTTCAGCTCTTCAAATAAGAAGCCAAGAATCTGGCAACATCTAGTTCAGACCTCAACTACCAGCAACAGTCTTACACGTATCGAGAAGTAGCAGCAGAACTTTACTTAGAGTTTATTTTAAAATACACTTTTGAGATTGACAGTATACCACATGAGTGAGAGTACTCAGAGCTTTCAGTGTTATTTGGAGCTCTGGTTCATGAAGTTCAAGAAAAGAGGAATTTGGTTACTAAAGGTATAATTTGGGTGGCTTCTATTTTGATTCACAGGTTTCAAATTATATAATCTTATCTCTTCTGTGCATGTCACTTCCAATAATGTATGTGACTTTAATCATAAGTATGCCTAACCACAGACAGGCTTAAGATGGTAAACAGCAGATTTTTTTTCCCCTCTAAATTCTCACTTTAAAACACAGTTTTCCTTATTTATTATGTATGCACCCAAAATGTGTTCAGGCTAGACCGGTCCATTGTTTATAGTTCCCAAATATGTTCTGGATATGTTTGAACAGAATTGGGCATTGGAAAGGTATAGCTAAGAAGAACACCTGAATCCTACTGTACAAAGTAATTGATGCAGCTCCATGCAAGTTGGGTTCCTGGGTTGCTAACAGTTTGCTAGGCACATTTTTTAGAGGGGTGTGTGAGTAGTAATTGCAGGAAAAAAAGTTTCTGGCTGTCAGATGACTTATTAGACAATAGGTGTGTGGGCATAGCCCAAATCAAGAGGAGTAAGTTGTTAAGCTACTGCTAATGCTTGCTGCTTCAGTGTCATCACACTTGGTAATTATGGTCAGTGAAAATGTAAGACAAACCCTTTTCAACCTATGCTATAATGTCCTAAAGAGTACAAATGATCTTTTAGGACTGAAAACTTGTTTTATTTGATCAAGTGAGCATGTATGACCATCAAGTGAGCATGTGATTTCAAAAGAGAAATGGAATGTAGTCTGGCTCATGCAAGGAGCTATTTATGAATATTGACTATGACTATGTGACTAGTTACAGAGATGACTATAAAGGATTATAATGGTAATCACTATCCTTAGTTCTTAAAAGATTATGTTCTGTTTCTTTGGAAAATCCTAACATAAGCTCTTGACTTTTAAACTTGTGATCAAGCTTCTTTTATCCTAATCATCAAATAAAATGCACCATACTTTTTAAATGTTTACTGTCCCCTGAATATGTTACAGATACAGAATTAGAAAAAAGGTCATAAAATTTGCAAAACTAATCCTTGCTCTGAAGAAGTTCAAAGCTCTTTGAGACAGATGAAGAAATCAACAATAGAAACAGTTATAAAAGCTTCAAAACTGATAAATTACCATATCATAGGGATATGGCATCTTAGAACAGAGATCTGTAACTTTGGGAATAATAATATTTTAGAAATATTGCTTAGGGGGGAGGGGTAAATTGTGAACTACTTTAGAAAACAGCAAATGTATAGCTTTTAAGTGTTCATGTAGCCAGGGGAGGGTTGAGAAAAGTCCCATTATTCCTAGAGATGATACAACTTCTCACACATAGGAGGAAAGAAAGAGGAACAAGAAGGAGAAAGAAAGGAAAAGACGATGGGGAAAGAAGAAGGATGGAAAGAGAGGGAGACCTGGTGCAACTGTGAAGCAGAAACTTCTTTGGACAACCTGGAACAGTGCATATGAAGAGGGGAAGGGATCCATGATGTAACAGAGAAAGGCCTAGGCTGAATCATGAAGGATTCATTCATTATGCTAAACTATTCCATTTGAAACATAAGGTAGCAGAAAGGTAAATGACAGTAAACCCAGAAAGTAACAATCTCAACTGATATAGTAACAGTATACAGAAGAGAGGGAGAGAGAGAGAGGATCTAGACAGGAGGGAGAGGAGAGAGAGACCAAGAAAGATAGTTGTCAAAGAAGGAAAATGTAGATTTCAGACTATTATTACTAATATAGGAATTAAGGATTTTGATAGCTTATTGGAAAAATGTGAAGTTGGAGGAGAGAAAGTAATTTTGGAATTTTCACACGGAGAAATATATTATGGAGGATCTAGTATAACAGGACAGAAAATAAGCCTCCATAATAAGGTGGTTTTCCATGTCAGTTCCATCCACTCTCTGCATTATTTTTATTCTTGAATATAAAATGTGTTATCCATTCCAACTGGACATCTCATAATAGTTCCTTTTTATGTGTTTGTCATCAGAAAAAAAAAGGACATAACACTTTCATAGTATTGGTGTGTTTGTATATAAGCAAGAAACCACCTGTTTTCTCTGCTTAATTAAAGTTTCTCAATGCAAAATCCACATACAAGTTTCTTCAAACACTTTTTTTTGATTCATCACATTTTCCAGAGAAAGTGATTGAGGCGTATATCTGTTTTTCAACCCAGAAAATCTATTAGAACATTCAAGCTAGTCAATCTAATTCTCAACAACGAGTAGTTCTTTCCTGGCCCTATGGAAAAAACAGATGAAAGAAGGAAAGAGAGAGAGAGAGAGAAAGAGAGAGAGAGATGAAGAGACAGAGAGATAGAGAGGAGATGGAGATGAGCTGAGAGGAGCAGGCAGGAGACAGTGTCAACTGGACTTATCCTGCAGAACACTTTAAAATACTAGCAATATACAATACAGTGATATATATTCTATAATATTTAAGCAGAGGGACTTATAACACCCGAGGCATTAGTTTTTTATCTCTAACACCAAAAGTTTAGCATAAACCCTCATAATTATACAGGGCAATAAAATATTCTAAGAGAATAAAAATAGAACACCCCTCACAGAAACCATGCCATCTGGTGAGAGTGAGTGAGTGAGCAGCAATCACTACTTTGCATTAATCTGAATGGATCCACTGTGCACCTTTTAAAAGCACTGAGTACTCAGTACAGGTAAAATACCAAATTTCTCTCCAGAGAGTAGTTTTATACAGGCTGAGTGTGCTTGTGGTAACTCGGAGTCTAAATAATGTCTCCTTAGCTGTTTTCAATTGCCTCTCTATGACTAAAATGGGCTTCTAAAAGGCCTGGGTAAAGCAGAGAGAGTGGCTATATCCATACCTTTAATTTTTCTGTGCTAGGAGAAAAGAAAAATAGTCTTAGCTTATGGGAACGTTTTACCATCATCAAAGCCTGTGCCTGAAAGAGATAAGCAAATAAGATTTGAGATAAATTGTTATAGAATAAAATAAAGCTTCCTAAGTGAGCACTACCCATTGCTCTCAGAGCTGGGGAATAATTGGAACTTACTAAATCCTGTTCCACTAATAACTGAACAAACAACTTTCTTCTTCTAAGTGCTTTGCTTGGTAGAGAAAGATGCCTTCAAGTGGATATGTTTGCTCTCACAGAGTGCTTTCAAACAAGATGCATTGGTGTAGCAGAGCTGTCACACACTCACGGGAAAACTACGAAGACAACACAGCTTAGAGCATAGCAAGGAGCTCTCCTCTCCCATCCACATTGAGGCTCTACCCTTAATTTTTAATTTTTAATTTTTTTTCTTATCTGGAAGAAGTGATAATATGTCTACTTTTGTGGGTTTCTCTGAGAAATTAGTACTTTTTTCCCCCCTGTGCTGTTTCCAACCTCCACACTATTGGCATTTGGGACCTGCTTGCTACCTAGCCTGGCTGGAGACAGCTGCAAGCTCCAAGTTCCATGAGAAGCGCTGTCTCACAGAGTAAGTTGGAGAGTGATAGATAAAAAAAACCAATGTCGTCTTGAGGGACCTGCATATGTTCACTATGGGATTATACGCCTGAGCAGAAACTCTATGAGAACTACTAGGTTCTCAGAAAAGCTTCAAGGACCAGTCACCAATATATAGAAACTATTTGTATTCATAACAATCCTCAACAGTCAACATTAAATCTGTAACACAATTTATATTCTAAGTATTCCGGACAGTTTCATCCATTTGCCTGTATATTTCATGAGGTCACTGTTTATGACAGCCAAGTCATACTCAGTTTTGTAAATGTAATACATTTTTTTCTCTATCCATTCTTCAGTTGAAGGCCATCTGGGTTGTCCAGTTTCTGGCTCTTACAAATAAAGCTGCTATGAATATAGTTGAGCAAGTATCCTTGTGGTATGATGGTGCGTCCTTTGCATATATGCTCAGGAGTATTATAGCAGGGTCTTGAAGTAGATCAATTCCCAATTTTCTGAGAAACTGCCATATTGATTTCCAAATCAGCTATACAAATTTGCACTCATCGCAATAATGCAGAAGTGTTCTTTGCTCTACATCCTTGCTAGCATGAGCTGTTGCTTGTGTTTCTGATCTTAGCCATTCCTTTGGGTATAAGATTAAACCTCAGAGTTGTGATTTGTATTTTCCTGATGGCCAGGGATGCTGATAATTTCTTTAAGTTCTTCTTGATCATGTGAGATTCCTCTGTTGACAATTCTCTGTTTAGATCTGTACACCATTTATAAATTGGACTATTTGGTTTGTTGATGTCTAGTTTCCTGAGTTCATTTTATATTTTGAAAGTGATTAAAAACTACATGGCATTGGCTTAAAAGCAGACAGGTGGATGAATGGAATGGAATCAAAGACATTGATATAAGCTTGCACACCTCTGGACACCTGATTTTTGATAATACAGCCAAAATTATACAATGGCAAAAAGAAAGCATCTTCAACAAATCCTGGACTCACTGGATATTGGCATGCAGAGGAGCACAAATAGACAAATCTATCACCTGCACAATACTCAAGTCCAAGTGAAACAAAGACTTCAACATAAAATCAGATACACTGAATCTGATAGAAGAAAAAGTGGGGAATAGCCTTGAATGCATTGGCACAGATGATAACTTTATGAACACAACATCAATATTACAGGCACTAATATCTATAATTAATAAAGGGTACTTCATGAAACTGAAAAGTTTTAGTAAGTCAAAAGACACTGTAAATAAGAAAAACAGTCGGCTCCAGAATGGGAAAAGATCTTCACCAAACCCACATCTCACAAATGTTTTAATTCCTAACTTATGTGCACAAAATACAAGGGCATACAAGTTAAAAAAAAAAAAACACTTAAGCTTAAATCACATATTGACCTTCGTATAGTGATAGTGGTGGCTTCAATACTCCATTTTCACCGATAAGCTCATTTTCCAAACATAAACTAAACATAAAAATGCTGGAGTTAACTTATGACTTAACCCAAATGACTTAATAGATATTTACAGAATATTTCACATAAACACTAAATAATATACCTTCTTCTCAACAACCTGTGGAACTTTCTCCAAAAATGACCATACAGTTGGACACATGACAAGTCTCAGTAGACATAAGAAAACTGAAATAAAACCTTGTATACTACCTAACTACCAAGGAATTAAAATGGAATTAAAAAATCAGAAACAACATAAAATTTATACACTCATGGAAAATGAACAACTCTCTACTGAATTAAAAAAAAAATGAGTCCTTTATTGAGAATTCTCTGTTTAGCTCTATTCTCCATCTTTAAATTGGATTACTTGATTTGTTACTGTTTAACTTCTTGAGTTCTTTATATATTCTGGATATTAGCCCTTTGTCAGACATACGGTAGGTGAAGATCCTTTCCCAGTCTGTAGGCTGTCATTTTGTTTTGATAACAGTATCTTTTGCTTTACAGAAGATGTTCAATTTCATGACATCCCATTTATTGATTGTTGATCTTAGAACCTGTGCTGTTGGTGTTCTTCTGTTCAGGAAGTTGTCTTCTGTGCCAGTGAATTCAAGGCTCTTCCCCAGTAGGCAGAGAAACTATTAAAGAAATGCTCAATGTCCTTAGTCATCTGAGAAATACAAGTCAAATCACCTTGAGATTTCACCTCACACACATCAGAATGACTAAGATCAAAAACTCAAGGCATGACACATGCTGGAGAGGTTGTAGAGAAAGGGGAACCCTCTTCCATCGCTGGTGGGAATAAAAACTTGTACAACTATTTTGGAACTCAATCTGGTGCTTTCTCAGACAATTAGAAATTGTACTACCTCAAGATCCAGCCATTCCACCCCTAAGCATATATCCAAAATATGTTGAAGTACACAACAAGGACATTTGCTCACCCATGTTCATAGCAAGTTTATTCAGAATAGCCAAAATATGGAAAAAGCCCAGATGCCCCTCAATTGAGGAATGAATACAGAAATTGTGGTTCATTTAGACAATGAATACAACTCAGCAATTAAAAACAAGGAAATCAATAGAATTTGCAGGCAAATAGTGGGATCTAGAAAAGATCATCCTGAGTGAGGTATCCAAGAATCAGAAAGACACACATGGTATATACTCACTTATAAGTGAACGTTAGACATATAATATAGAATAATCATACTAAAATCTGAAAACCTAAAGAAACAAAGCAAGGAGGAGGACCCTGGGTAAGATGTTCAATCTTCATCCAGAAAGGTAAACTGTATGGACATCTAAAGAGGGAGAAAACAGGGAACAAGACAGGAGCCTACCGCAGAGGGCTGAAAGACTCTACCCAGCAGGGTATCAAAGCAAATGGTGAGACTCATAGCCAAATTCGGGGTCAAATAAAGAGTATCTTATAAAAGAAGAGGGAGATAAGAAGAGCAGGAGTCGACAGGAATTCCACAAGGAGAGCAACAGAACCGAAAAATCTGGGCCCAGGTGTCTTTTCTGAGACTGATACTCCAACTAAGGCCCATTCATGGAGTTAACCTAGAACCCCTGTACAGATGTAGCCCATGGTAACTCCGTGTCCAAGTGGTTTCCCTTCTAAGGGGAACAGGAGCTGTCTCTGACAAGAACTTAGTGGTTGGCTCTTTGAACACCTCCTCCTGATGCAAGGCGGGAAGGGCTTACCAAGACACAGAGGAAGACAATGCAGCCAGTCCTGATGAGACATGATAAGCTAGGGTCAGGTGGAAGGGGAGTAGGACCTCCCCTATCAGTGGACTTGAGGAAGAGCATAAAAAGAGATGAGGGAGGGAGGATGGGATTGGGAGGGGATTAGGGAGGGTGCAACAAAAGGGATACAAAGTGAATAAACTGTAATTCATAAAAATATAAATAATTTTTATTTTTATATTAATTATTAAAAAATATAATTTTTTAATAATCCTTCCCTTATCTCCTCCCATCCTCTCTCCAAGTCCACTGATAGGGGAGGTTTTTCTCCCCTTCCATCTGACCTTAGCTTATGAGGTCTCATCAGGACTATTTGCATTGACCTCCTTTGTGGCCTGGCTAGGATGCTCCCCCCTCAGGGAGGTAGTCAAAGAGCCAGCCACTGAGTTCTTGTCAGAGACAGTCCCTGTTCCTCTTGCTAGTAAACCCCCTTGGAGAATGAACTGCCATGGGCTACAACTGAGCAGGGGTTCTAGGTTATCTCCATGAATGGTCCTTGTTTGGAGTATCCATCTCAGAAAAGATCTCTGTGCTTAGATATTTTGGTCCTGTTGATCTCCTTGTGGAGCTCGTGTCCTCTCCAGGTCCCACTATCTCCCCCTTCTTTTCTAGGATTTCCTGTACTCTGCCCAAAGTATTGTTAAGAGTCTCAGCATCTGCTTTGATACCCTACTCGGTAGAGTCTTTTAGAGGCCCATTGTGGTAGGCTCTTGTCCTGTTTCTTCTTCCAATGTCCATCCCATTTGTCTTTCTGATTGAAGATTGATCATCTTACCCAGGGACTTCCTTCTTGCTTAGCTTCTTTAGATGTACAGATTTCAATATGTTTATCCTGTATTATGGGTCTAGTATCCACTTATAAGTGAGTATATACCATGTGTGTCTTCCTGCTTCTGGGATTCCTCACTTAGGATGATCTTTTCTAGATCCCACCACTTGACTGCAAATTTCATTGATCTCCTTGTTTTTGATTGCTGAGTAATATACCATTGTCTATATGTATCACAATTTCTGTATCCATTCCTCCTTTGAGGGACATCTGGGTTGTTTCCAGTTTCTGGCTATTCCAGATAGCCTACTATGAACATGGCTGAACAAAGGTCCTTGCTGTGTACTTGAAAGTATTTTGGATATATGGAGTGGTATAGCTGGATCTTAGGAAGAGCTATTCCTAATTGTCTGACAAAGCACCAGGTTGATTTCCAAAGTGACTGTACAAATTTATATTCCTACCAGCAATGGAGTAGGGTTCCTCTTTCTCCACATCCTCTCCATCATGTATTGTCACTTGAGTTTTTGATCTTAGCCATTCTGATGGGCATAAGGTGAAATCTCCTAGGGTTGGTTTATTTGCATCTCGCTGATGACTAAGAACGTTGAGCATTTCTTTAAGTGTGTCTCTGCCATTCTGCATATCTCTACAGAGAATTCTCTGTTTATCTCTGTACCCTGAATTTTATTTTTTTTGTTTGATTTTTTTTATTTTTATCAGTTACATTTTATTAATTCTGTATCCCAGCCGTGCCCCGAACCCTCATTCCCTCCCAGTCCCTCCCTCCCTCCCTCATCACCACTGTGCCCCTTTCCTAGT
>REGO01001562.1:7068-20222 GCA_010120015.1 Rhombomys opimus | reverse complement strand
CATGCGTTCAATGCACATCCCATCTGTCTTTCTAAACGAGGATTGATCCTCTTACCCCATGTCTGCTCTCTTGAGAAAATGTCTTAAATAGACAGTTTAAAACATTGGCAAAAGTCCTTTTTTACAGCTTGTGTAGATTCTAATTTGATTAAACACAAGATGTGATGTTAATAGAGTGCAATAAGCACAAGTGGGAAAGCATCCGTATGCTAAGAGGAGTGCAGATCTCATACCAAAGGTAACACCCAGACCTCAAACACATCCCAGTCTGCTTCAGAATGTTTCATCTCTCTCCGGGTATCCTTGCCGTTATCATCCAAGATGTCACTAAATGCTAACAAGGTAACAGCCTCATCTGTCTCTGATCCCAGAGAACTTCTTCATGCAGCAAAATGGCCATCAAAAATTTAACCTGTTTTTCTTTTTTAGTCTGACTTGTAATTACCTTGGCAGTCAGCATGCCATCTTAACAAGTGGAATCTGAGCATCTTGGAAAAGTAAGCTAGCTAATTTGCATACATTCAAGAAGGAAAGAAAGATAAGCGGACTTGGTGATTTGAGTTATTAAAAAGATAAACAAACAAACAAAAAAACAGAACACGGGTAGTTGGGATGGAAAAGTGGTAGGCGGGGACAAGGGAGGAGTTTGAGGGGAAGTGAAGGATGGGTTTGATCAGAACTCACTATATGCATATTTAAAGTTCTCAAGCCATAAAAATGAAGGAAAAAAAAAGAAAAATCACATAGCCACAACAACATATTCAAAACTAAGTATTTGATAAAATACAAAATAAAAACATTCACACTAAATGTTTATAGTAAAATAACAATGAGAAGGGACTTCCTTGATTGGGTAAGAAAAAAAAAATCAAGAAAACTTATGGCTAAAATAAAACTTACTGTGATAAATTACATAATTTTTCAATAATATCTAGAACAAGGCAGTGATGATCTCCGTTACCATTTTCCCCCCAACATTATGTAGGAGATCTACAAGTAGAATAACACATGACAGTGAAATTAAAAGGTATGTTGAGCAGAATCCTCAAGAAATTTGCAACTGTCTTTGTTCATAGATCATCTACATCAGTGGTTCTCAGTCTTCCTAATGCTGCAGCCCTATAATACAGTTTCTCATGCTATGGTGATCCCCCAAAATAAAGTTATTTTTTGTACTATATAACTACAATTTTCTACTGTTATTAATTATAATATAAACATGCAGGATATCTGATATGTAATTTCCAAAGAGGTTATGACACAGGTTGAAAAGCAATGATCAAAATAAAGGAGATGAAAGAATCAACAAATGTTATCTCTGAAAATAATAACAGGCGTAGCAAAAAAAAAAAAAGGATAGAATAAATCAAAATACATGACTCAGTTTTTGTTCTAATGCAAAAAAAATGAACACATAAAATATTTATATTAAGAAGTCAGAAATGATATAGGTATAATTCTGACAAAATATGTCCCAAACCTACTGTGATTATTGATCTTTGTTGCCAAATTGATTGGGTCTGGGAGCAGCTAAGAATGGTTTCATAAAGGTATTTACTGACAGGATTAACTGGGGCAAGGAGCTAGTACCTTTCCTCAGATTTGGCAACACTTGCTGGTTCAGGAGGTGTAAACAGCTCCTAAGGAAAAGCTATTGTTTTTGCCTATCTTTCTTGTTGGCTTATTGATGAGTGTGTTTATCCTATTGTTGCTGCCACACTTCACTGACATTGGAACCCAGCTGCTTTGGCTTTCCAATGTGGATTGCAATGCAGTGGCCCTCTGGGAATCCTTTATGCCTTTTCACCACTGGGACTTCACAGTTGTTGGTTTCATAGCTGGAGCAAATACTGAGTTCTCAGTAGCTGGTGGTTCAGAAAATCATCGTTCAACTACTTAGCATGTACTTGGTAAGCCAACCAATAAATATTCTTCATAATACACATTCATTCTATAGATTCTGTTCATATGGAGAAGTCTGTCTATAGAACCTATATAAGGGAAAGGTAAAAAAAAATTCTGCTGGAAAAAGTAAAAGAATGGTTACTTAAATGAGAAACATTTCACCTTAATGGATAGAATAGTCAGTATTATACAGGATGACAGTTGTTTCTAAATTCAGCAATAGCTTGAATTTATACCACTGAATCCCATAAGTTATCATATTGATATTGTCAACATGATTTTAAAGTATGCATGGACAGGTATATGACTCAGAAGCACAGTGAGAAATTTTGTTTTTTTAAAAAACACAGAAATATCATGGGAATGATTTTGTTTTGATCTCAGGCATGGGATATGAGGTTGCTTCAGATTTCCACAGCAGCCTCATTCTCTAGCAGGGGCATGATTTTGCCAACTGAGGATAGTTTATGTTTGGAATCATGGGGACTCTTTAGAGGCGACATAAATGTCGAAACCCCAAGGGAGGCTGTGAGCTGCTGTTCTCCCTGAGGCTGTTTTCTGTTTGCTGGACTGCTGGATTGCTGGATTGCTGGTTAGAGATATGTTGATAATGAATAACAAATTTGTCCCATGAAACTTGATTCCCCTAATCAAGTCAACAGGTGTCTCCTGTCGGGGAGGGGGTCCAAACCCTGTCCTCTCTAGTCATCCAGTTTACCCAACTCAAGGACTTTAATGCTTTCAGATTCCTGATCCTTCCAGGGCAATGTTTCTGGACAGTGCTTGATCCAATGGTCCATCTTTCTGCAATAGGCACATTGCTTCCTCTGAAGTCTCGTGTTCTTCCTGGAGTCCCTTCTCACGTTGGTCACTTGCTAGTTGTCTGCACTGTCCGGTCTTTTCTCTAGGAGACTTGGCCGTGGTAGACCATCAGAATCTTGGCCAGATTACTGGTTTGTTTTTCGTTGTTCCCAGCGACAACACGAGCCTGCTGGTCTTCTGGGCTCTATATTGTTAGAGACTCGCTCTGCTATTGCCAGCATTTCCTGCAGATTGCCAATCTATCTAATTTTTGCAATTTTCGCCTTATACCTGGCACTGCCTGAGTTATAAAGGTTTTAACTGAAGATTTGTCTGGCTTTTCGGGATCTATAGTTGTATAGCGATGGTATGCCTCCACGACCCTCTTTAGAGATGCTGCAGGAGACTCATCCTTTTCCTGTTGAAGATTATTCATCTTCGCCAAATTGGTGGACTGTCCAGCAGCCGCTAGGAGACCTCCTTTTAGAGACTGATGGTAGACGCTAAGCTTCTCCTTAGCTTGTGCCAAACTGCAGTCCCAGTCTGATCTAGTGAATGGGAATCCCTCGTGTATTGTAGTTTAGTTAGTGGTGGGGTTCCCATCTGTGCCTGGAACCATTTTCCGAGCTTCCATCTGGATTCTCTCCCTTTCCTCCGTAGTAAAGACAATCTGCAAAACCTGCTGACAAGCATCTCATCTGGCCTGGTGAGTAAAAATTACAGAATCTAACAAATCTATGAGTGTCTCCGGTTTTTCAGAGAACTTAGGAGTTTGCATTCTCAGTTATGTAGATCACTAGTGGCAAAGGGCCAATATTGATGTGGCTGCTTGCCATGTTCATCACGGGGCCGTGGCCCTCAAGGGGAGGACAGTGGAGTCAGCGGTTTGTTTAGATTGTTCCCACCTTGCTCTCTCTCGAGTATGAGGAGGGCTGTCAGAAGAGGTGTTTGGAGGGGTGGCTTTCCTCTGACCTTCCATTCCCTGATCTAGTGGTTGATTCTAGGTGACTGGGGTGCTGCACTTCGGTGCCTCAGAGACTGATAAAGCAGGGGGGCCAGAATTTCTTCTTCAGTAACGTCCTGCACACAGGATAAAGGAGGTTGGGGGCAGAAGGCTTAGGACGAGATTTGTCCCTGTACTTATGCTTCTGCGCCAGGACAGGGAGGGTCTCGGTGCGAGCCAAGCAGGGGCTTCTTTAACCAGGTCCTAAGAGACCTGGTGGCGTGTCCGGGCTTGCCAAAGATAATGCCATGAACCCGGTGAATGGTAGGCAAATCAAAAGTACCCTCCGCTGACAAGCCAACATTGAAAGTTGCCCATTCATTCCTGCAAAAGGTAAAATTTCTTTTTGCCTTTCTGACTTCCAAACTTACATTGTGAGCCCCATTCCTTAACTTCCTTGAAATGACTCTCAACGAAGGTCAAGGGGTTTGGGGCTGTTCGCATCTGTCTCATCTTGTCAATCAAGAGCAATAGACAGAATATTAAAATTATGCTAAAGACCAATCACTGGACTAATGACAAATTATAATTGATATTTAGTATCACTTTTTACATATAGATGCTTTAAAAAGTCACTAAGATTCAATATTCTCCTAAGAATAATTTGCCTATTGTTAATCCACTGTGTATGCCATATAATAAAAAATCATTAAAATATTTATAAGACATGATAATATTTTTTTTTTCTTAAATAAAAAGACCAATAGACAGAAGACAAACAGAATTATCACACGGACAAATTAAACCAGTCCTGGTTAACAGTGGAGGCAAAACCAAAAGTGAGGTGCCAGCTTCTCTCAGTGGACCCTGCTTGCCTCCTAAGAATTACAAGGAGGATCCAGTCCCCCACAGGGGGGCCCGAGACAGCTCTCAGATCTCACTGCTTGGGTCTCCCAGTGGTCCTCCTAAGACGTCCCAAGGCAAATCCAGGTTTACAAGTGAGGAACAATGAAAACAAGCAGGACAAGCAATAACATTGGCAGGCCATTGGCTCCAAGGTGCTAGGGGCTTTTGGGGATCACAGTGAGCCCCTAAATGTTATGTCCAGATCTCAATGACCTCCATAGACCACCAGGAGATTTGCCATGTATGCAAGAACAAAGAGCCCTTATTTCCAGCTTAAGCTAAGAATCCCCACTGTCACCAATGTAGTGTGGATTAGGGAAGAGAGCCCAGAGCAGCTGCAAAGCTAGGTTTTTACTGAGGTTTGAGCAAGGAGTGGGACATTCCAACTTGGTGGTTACATGATTGGGTTGCATTTAGCAGAAGCAAGCTTGTCATAAACTGATTGTTTGGTGTTTATCTAGGATATGGGCACCTGGGGGAGGGGGCAGATTCATAAAGTGTCCAAGTAACAAGGTGTGCCCAGGTAACAACAAAGAGTGCTAAAAAAAAAGTGCCCAGGTAATAATACCATTTTCAGAAGCTTAGCAAAGGTTTCTAATTAGCCTTTAATTTGATTGGTCAACTACTTAGGGACTTTTCAATTCAGTTACTAAATTATTGCTCCTGATTTTCAGGGAGGTTATTGAGTTATTGTATCTCATTTCCATGGACTATAGTTTCACGTTTTGAGAGAAATATGAACAGGATCTAAGCCACTGTGGGAACACTACCAGGAAACAGAAACTGAGGCCTCCAATTTTATGAAGCCAGTATGGCAACACAGCTGCTTGGGTCCTATTAAACAGAAATTAGTCTCATGATATCAACTGCCCCTTTTCTCTCTAACTTTCTTTCTCTCCTACCTAGTGGTAGGAGCTTAGAAGGGTTGGAGGTGATGCAGGGAGGTAAGAAAAAGAATCCAATAAACTAGCCAGAAGTCTGGCTATACAGAAGAGTTAGCCTCATATAAAGGGGAATATATTTATAGAAATGCCATGATTTGATTTAACATCTGCTGTTACCATTACAAATATTAATTATATCAACTCCAGATCAAACAACTAGAAAACTTGTCTCAGAATCACCCACCCACCATTACCTTTTCATAAATACATATATGCTATATATGTAAAATGATATATGTAATATATAAAATGATAAATCAGTATTTATCAGTGATTGTTTATTACACATATATATTAATAAGTGATATAGAAATATTACATGCACATAAACTAAGTTTTGTTAAAATAGAAAACGTCTCAATATACAAAAATTGGAAAGATTTGCAAAATTAAGATTTTTTTATGGAATGGGTTGAGAACAACTATTTTTTCACATGGTAAAATAATTACGCTAAATTAAAACCCTTAGTCTTTTCCCAAACCATATTCAAAATTAATTTTGTGCAATAATTTAAAACAGAAGACTCTTAGAAGGCAACTTAGAACAGGAAGACATGTGTCACCTGGAGATTGGCAATGACTTTAGAGGCAGAAAGCACAATCAACTAAAGGAATAATTGATAGGTAAAGTTAAAAGTCAAATATAAAAAAAATACTGTTCTTACATACAGTATAGAAAATATTTGCAAAATATATAACTAGTCCAAAATACAAAATAAAAAAAAATTAAAACCAAAAACAAGGAAACAAACAATGACTTTAAAACCAGGCAACAGTTGCACCAAAATCATCTCACCAAAGACAGTACACTAATAGTAAACAGGCATTGTTGTTCAACACCTTATTCTGTTGTGGGAAATGTTAATCACATCAGTTTCTTGCCACTGTATGTCTACTCAAGTGGTGACACTCAGGATGCTGGCAACACTGATGTTTGTGAGAATGTGATACAGGCGTGGTCACTCATTTCTCCCCGTTAGATGCAAACACAGGTAATCTACAGTAAATCTAGATACTGAATGTCTAAAATTATCAGTGAAAACACACAATGCTAGAATCTGGAATGCATAGTACCAGAGGAGAGAAGTGAACACAGCAAGAATATGCATGTTACGATTGTAGCTCTATGGCAAGGCTGTATTTCAGAGACAACAAAGAAAAGCTGTATTAGATAGGAGGGAAAGGAACATACCTAAAAGAAGAGGACTTTCAGGAAGTGATAATTCTTTCCTTAGTCAATTACATATGATAGTGAAAAGTTGAATATGTGACATCGCACTCTTCAAAGCCCTTGGAATGTCCCACAAGAGGAAACATTAATGTGAAAAGAGGCTCTAGATGATGGTGATGGACCAGCAAAACAGTCTTCTTTATGCAACTGAATGTTGAGAAAGCAGAGAATCCATGAGGGACTCTTTATTATTATTATTATTATTATTATTATTATTGGCTAATATTTTTAAATTAATTAATTAATTAAATCACTTTACATCCTGGTCGTAGCCCCATCCCTCCTAACCTCCCAGTCCCATGCTCCCTCTCTGTCTTCCATCCCTCTCTGCTATTCATCTACTCCACCACATCAAGTCATGTATCAGATCTGAGCATGTCCTCTTCCCCTGTGTGCTGGAAAGGCAGTCCCTCCAGAGGGAACTAATTGAAAAGATGGCAAGAGAGTCCATGTTGGAGAGAATCCCTGCTCCCCTTATTAGGACTCACATGAAGCCTGAGCTGCTGATCAGTTACATCTTTGTAGGGAGACTAGGCACATTATTAATCTTTATTACTATCTATTTTATTGGGATATATTATGATATCTACATGAGGAACTCCTGAACTCAATTATCCTGCAACCCCCAAACTCTGAAAAGTAAGGCTAATGTTTTAAGTTAAAAATAAGTAGTAAAAGATCATCTTGAGTAAGGTATCCCAGAAGCAAAAATACACACATGGTATATACTCACTTATAAGTGGATATTAGACATATAATATAGGATAAACATACTGTACACCTAAGGAAGCTGATCAAGAAGGAGAATCTGGGTAAGATGCTCAATCTTCATTCAGAAAGACAAAAGAGACAGGCATCAGAAGAGGGAGAAAACAGGGAACAGGACAGGAGCCTACCACAGAAGTCCTCTGAAAGATTCTACCCAGCAGGGTATTAAAACATATGCTGAAACTCATAGCCAAACTTTGGGCAGCACACAGGGAATCTTATGAAAGAAGGGGGAGATAGAAAGACCTGGAGGGGACAGGAACTCCACAATGAGAGCAACAGAACCAAAAAATCTGGACACATGGGTCTTTTCTGAGACTAATGCTCCAATCAAGGACCATGCATGGAGATAAACTAGAACCTCTGCACATATGTAGCCCATGGCAGCTCAGTATCTAAGTGGGTACCCTAGTAAGGGGAACAGGGGCTATCTGTGACAGGAACTCAGTGTCTGGCTCTTTGACCATCCCACCCGTGAGGGAGAAGCAGTCTTGCTAGGTCACAGAGGAGGACAGTGCAGCCAGTCTCGATGAGACATGAACTCAGGGCTGGCTCTTTGATCACCTCCCTCTAGGAGGGAAGGAGCCTAACCAGTCCACAAAGGAAGATAAAGAAGCCAGTCCTGATGAGACTTGAGAGAATAGGGTCAGATGGAAGGGGAGGAGAACCTCCCTATCACTGGAGTGGGGGAGGGGTGTAGGAGAAGAAGAGGGAGAGAAGGTGGGGTGGGGAGGGGCTGGGGGAGGGAGTCACAGCTGTGATACAAAGTGATTAAACTGTAACTAATAAAAATAAGATAAAAATTAAAAACTAAGTAGTATACATCTGTTTTGAGGAATTGCTGGGTAGAACCTCTCAGAGAACAACTCTGTCAGGCTCCTGTCTGTAGCCTTAGCAGAGTACCCTTCATAGCGTCAGGGGTTGACACTCTTTTATATGGTGGCTCTTTGGTTGGGACAGGCAATTGGTTGGCCATTCCATCTGTCTCTGCTCTATCTTTATCCATGCACATCTTGTAGGCAGGGTAAACTTTTGAAGATTTTATGTTTGGTTAGTGTTTCCTTTCCTCTGCTAGAAGACTAGTCTAGTTAGAGGGTGTCCTTTCAGTTTCTATGTCCTCTGCTACTAGGAGTCTCTGGACCTAAGCCCCTAACACAAAATGTAACAGATTAGTCCTCCAGTAAGGAAAGTGGGGACTGTGTTGCACATGGACTCTCTTAAGACATTTTGATCACTTCTGCCTGGTAGGGCTGCCTTTCCTGGCCATAGGGAGGAGCACAAGCTCGGTCATAATGTAACTTGATCAGCTGGAGTGGATAGGAAAGAGAGCTGCCCTTTTCTGAGAAAAGGGGGAAGGGCTTAGAGAGAGAGAGGGTGAGACTAGGAAGGGAGGAGAGATGGGGCTACAACAAGGATGTAAGGTAATAAAAAATAAAAAAGAAAAAAATAAGTAATATACTAATCTCCTTGGTGCATAAAGCACTGTATGTTTTTTTAATTCTCAGTAATAAATTTCCACAAGTGGTGTAATATTCTTATTAATTTTATGTTTATACTTCTGGAGACTGTAATTCATTAGTTAAAATGATATTGGATCATCTAGATATGAACAAGATGAAGCAGTGTAAGATAAACTTAGATAAGTGTTTTATTTTGACCCAACAATGTAGCAATTCTAGAAAAATGTATTTTTCAAAGCCAAAAATGCGGGTGTTAAAAATCATAACTTTACATAACTTCATATCAGAAATGAGATGTTACAGTAATATGAAATTGGACTTTTATTATCAATGTCTTCTAAAATACTATGTCTCTAGTGTATGATATATTTATAAGTATATAACTAACTTGTAAGTATATAAATTATATATAAATAAATATATAAGCATATAAATAAGTATATAAGATTTAAAAGTGTATCACTAATTGCAAATGAGAAAGAGTGTGAATAAGTGTCACAATTTAATTGGTAGCAATACAGCTATTTGATTTAAACTGAACAAATAAATATTTCATACCTTAGGTTTTTGTCTACAGCAAAGCTTTGTGTGAAGATCATTTTCTTAGTGATAATTCAATTAATGTATGCTACCTGGCAATCTGTGAGGTTCAGTGATAGTTTGATATATAGATTTATTTATAAAATGCAAAATCAATTAGACATTATGTTATGTTTGTTATTTTAAAACCTTAATACCATTTGGACTTTGTTATTATGTGGAAGAGAGATCATGTGTATATTAGCTTAGATTTTAAAGTCACATTTGAATCTTTGCACTAAATTTGTTATTTTTTTAAAACAGAGTTTATTGAGAGAGTGATATTTGACTGTGTACATAGATACCACCTACAAGTGTTAAGCTGATAATACATCAATGAGGTTGATCAGAGTTCTGAACAACTCTTATTTTTAATGCTGCTGATTTATTTGTTGTTTCTTAGTTGTGTTTTGTGGTTTACCTTTTTTTTTTCACTTTTACGCAAATGTCTGTCTTGAGACAGCTTAGGATGAGACATACTTTATCTTTGCAAAACTCATTTCAACTCTTTGTTGAAAATGCGCAGGAAGATCAATAAGAGAAACTGTAACTTTTACAAGGAAGATGTTTTTATGATTCATCTCTCCCCTTTCTTTTGGAGGAGGCTATTCTAAAAAGCTATTTGGGGGATTTCTATTCTCAGTGCACCACAGTAAAGTAAACTTCTTGAAAGTTCCAAAACCACCGATAGCCATTATTTTCTCAGGATCAATAACCCAAGTGGTGCATCTACGATTCAGTGACGGAGATGATGCTGACATTCTACAAAGCTGGTACCTTCTGACCTCAGTGCCCCGTTCAGAGGAGCTCATACAGCCAAGGTATCTGTTTCAACTGGTTCCTGCAGGAAGCTTGTGGGAAATTGGATAGCCTGGGGGTCACTGCTATATTTTTCAACTGGAAGGGAAAAATATATCTATTTAATTATTCTGTCCTCTGTAATGTATGTAGCACAGCGCTACACAGGAACAAGAAATTAAGGGCTTTACATTGTACCAAAAAGGGAAGGTTAAATAAAAATGTGCTTTCTGAATTCCAACCTTGAAACAAGGAAAGACAGATCAATTTTTCTTTTAGTTTTGAACCTTCTTTTTTAATTTCTATTTTATTTAAGATTATTTACTTTACACTCCAAGTGTGCCCCATCCATGCTCTCCTCCTAGCTTCCCTTCTTGCCCCTTCTTCTCTCCCTTTCCCTTTAAAAAAGGGGAGCCCTCTCCCCATACTAACCTTCCCCAGTACACCAAGTCATATCAGGACCAAGCATATCCTCATCCACTAAGGTCAGGCAAGGCCGCCTTGCCAGGGAAAAGTGACCAAAAGCAGGCAATAGAGTCCATGTTAGAAACAGTGATGCCTTCCCCTCCACTTGCCATTGGCCATATATGTGCAAGGGGTCTAGGTCCAGATCATGCATATTCTTTAGTTGATGTGTCAGTCTCAATAAGCCCCCATTGGTCTGGGTTAGTTGTCTCTTTTGGTCTTCTTGTGGGGTTCCTGTCCCCTTCAGATCTTTTAATCTTTTCCCCATCACTGCCATAGGACCCCTTGAGCTATGTCTCATATTTGGCTGCAAATCTCAACATCAGTCTAGATCCACCGATGGGTGGAGCTTCTCAGACAACAGTCATGCTAAGCTCCTGTCTGCAAACATAGCAGAGCATCATTAATGTTAGAGGGTGCCTCCCTACTATGGGATGGGTCTCAGACTGGGTCAGTCATTGGTTGGACATTCCCTCAATTTCTTTTTTCTCTTTATCCCTGCACTTCTTCTAAGCAGGGTAATTTTTGGATCAATGGTTTGGTGGATGAGTTGTTCCCCTCTCTCCACTATTCCTGTCTGGCTAGGAGGTGGTTACTTCAGTCTCCATGTTCCCCTCTGTTAGGAATCTCAGATTCACACCCAACTCTTCTCAAAATCCTACCTTGTTGCAGACCTCTGGCTTGTCAAAGAGATTTTCCCCTCAGTTTTACTTCTTGTTCCAAGCCCTCTTACCTCCCACCCCTGTACTCCCCACATGTGATTCTCATCCTTATTTCTCTCCCCATTCCATCTCCTGCCCAGCTCCCTCTCTTGATCCACTTACTCTGTCTATTGTATTTCACTTTCGGGAAGAGAAATTTTTTAGTTCAGGTTTCAAAAGTTGCTGATATTGACACCTGGGTTTAGATGGAAAACCAGGCAAGGACTTTTCCTTTGAAACAAATAAATGATGTCATAGAAAAAGAAAATAACATTAGTAAGCCTCCAGTAACTGCTTTGATATGTGTGTTTTGTACAGCATGGTAAGAAAAACAATTAGTCCAAGATTTCACAAGAGAAGAAATTTACAAATAAAATTTTGGCTTGTAAAATTATTCTAAACATGAAGAAATTGCTATGGCATTTAAGTTGGTACCAGCTTACAAGAATCAGGAAATGGAGCATTTTGCTTTGATACTACTGCCTACCCTGAAGGATTTTGACTGCCTGAAAAATTCTCCTATCAACTTTAAACTCTCATATCTGCCAGTGTCCAGGCATTACTTGATGCTGCCCAAAAAACATGAAAAACAGATGCAACTTTGGGTCTTCTCCTTCCTCATTCAAGCTCTACAATGACCAAACAACAATGAGTATCTTTCCGGAAATAATTTCAAAGTGTACTTGCCACATGTATCCTTATAATGCAGAAGAATGACATGAAGATTAAAGAATAATGTGTAGAACTGTGCCAAACCCATCTGGTCCCAGGCAGTTTAATTAAAAGTTGTTTTGTTGTTGTTGTTGTTTAGAATTTTATAATGTTGTAAAAACTCATGAATTCCTTTGTTTCATAGGATAGGCATCACTCTGAAAGAAAACAAATGCAAGACAGAACTATTATTTTTCTGTACATGTATGCTTATAATACCCTTAATTGTGCCATTTGCTGCTTTTCTACATATTAATAATTAAAATAAGAAGATAATACTGATAGCATAGGATTCTAGTACTAATATATTAATTAAATCTAAGAACTGAATACACTTTACTGATACTGCTCTGAATTGAATTTAATGAATTAGTGCAAATTTACAGATTGAGAGGTGAGGAATCTGTGTAAGCAGAGTTACTGACCTGCATAAGCACAAAGCCATACAAAATATGAATGGCTTGAAAAGAAAGGGCCATATGGAATCTGTCTTCCCTTGAGGGGAGACCCAAGAATAGAAAGTCTTCAACTCTGAAGCTGTTTCTGAAGCCTTTCTTTGCTTCTGATTCAAAAGTACTCAGAATGGCAAAGCACCATGCTGTGAGTTATGGCTTTCTAAGACTTAAGAGCCAAATGTAACGAAAAGTACAGAGAGTACAGTGTTCCTACCTCCGCGGTCTGTCTGCCTGGCACAGCCTCCCTCCAGACCAGCCTCCTCTGCCAGAGAGGCACATTTATTACACGTGATGATGCCATTTTGGCACATCACCATTGCTCAGAATCCAAACTTCATTTGCTGTTGAACATTTTGTGGGTTTTGATAAATGTATAATGACTTTGTGAACCATTATAGTATTATATAGAACACTTTCAGTGCCCTGAAACTGCCCTGTTCTTCACCTATTAATCCATTATGCCCTAATCCCTGGCAACCAATGAACT
>REGO01001560.1:1647-18009 GCA_010120015.1 Rhombomys opimus | reverse complement strand
GGTCCTTGGTTGGAGTATCAGTCACAGAAAAGACCACTGTGCCCAGATATTTTGGTTTTGTTGCTCTGCTTGTGGAGCTCCTGTCCTCTTCAGGTCTTACTATCTCCCTCTTCATTCAGGTTTTTATATTGATATCTTTGATCCACTTGGACTTTTGTTTTGTTCAGGGTGGTGAATACAGATATATTTTCATTTTTCTGCATGTAGACACCCAGTTAGACCAGCACCATTTGTTGAGGATGCTATCTTTTTTTCCATTGTATGGTTTTGGCTTCTTTGTCAAAGGTCAAGTATCCCTAGATGTGTGGGTTTATTTCTGGGTCTTCTATTCAATTCCATTGATACACCAGCCTGTTTCTATGCAAGTACCATGCAGTTTTTATTACTATTGCTGTGTAGTACAGCTTGAGATCAGAAATGGAGATACCTCCAGATGGTATGTTGCTGTACAGGATTGTTTTGGCAATTCTGCTGTTGTTGTTGTTGTTGTTTTTGTTTTTCCATGCGAAGTTGAGAATTTTTCTTTCAAGATCTATAAAGAATTGTATTGGTATTTTGATGAAAATTGCATTGAATCTGTAGATTGCTTTTGGCAGGATGGCCATTTTCACTATGTTAATCCTATTGATCCATGAGCATGGGAAATCTTTCCATTTTCTGATATCTTCCAGGATTTCTTTCTTCAGAGTCTTGAAATTTTGTTTTGTTTTGTTTGTTTGTTTTTGTTGTTGTTTTTCCTTACAAACAGGTCTTTCACTTACTTGCTTATAGTCACATCAAGGTTCGTTATGTTACTTGTGGCTATTGTGAAGGGTGTAGTCTGCCATATTTCTTTCTCTGCCCTTTTGTCTTTTGTATACAAGAGGGCTACTGATTTTCTTGAGTTAATTTTGTATCCAGCCACTTTGCTGAAGGTGTTTATCAGCTGAAGAAATTAATAGCCAGAACTTGGAAATAACCCACATGCCCCTCAACTGAGGAATGGATACAGAAATTGTGATACATTTACATAATGGAATACAACTCAGCAATTAAAAACAAGGAAATCATGAAATTCGAAAGCAAGTGGTGGTATCTAGAAAAGATAATTGGGCAGAGTGCAGGAAATCTTATGAAAGAAGGTAGAGATAGAAAGACCTGGAGGGGACAGGATCTCCCCAAGGAGAGCAACAGAACCAAAATATCTGGGCCCAGGGTTCTTTTCTGTGACTGATACTCTAACCAAGGAACATGCATGGAACTAATCTAGAACCCCTGGACAGATGTAGCCCATGGAAGCTCAGTCTCCAATCGATACCCTAGTAAGGGGAACAGGGACTGTCTCTGACATGAACTCAGGGGTTGGCTCTTTTATCACCTCCCCCTGATGGGGGAGCGGCCTTACAAGGCCAGAGAGGAAATCAATGCAGCCAGTCCTGATGAGTCCTGATAAGGTAGGGGCAGATGGCAGGTGGGCAGGACCTCCACAATCAGTGGACTTGGAGAGGGACATGGGAGTAGATGAGGGAGGGAAGGTGGGATTGGGAGGGAAAGAGATAGGAGGCTACAGCTGGGATGCAAAGTGAATAAACTATAATTAATGTAAAAAAATTCTATTTTCTTTCAGAAAAATAAATGTCGTTGACTGAAAAAAAAACTCCAGGCTCAGGTAAGTTAGCGCCCTCTTCTGGACCTTAAAGGCACTAGACACACGCAAAGTGCACCTACACTCAAAATAAGAGCAAAAGATTCATACACATAAAACTAAAATCACCTTTAAAAAATATAATTAAAACAAGTCAGTGTTCCTGAAGTAATAAGATAAATCAGATCATGCATGTCACTTTGCTTAAGCTGACTGGTCATAAACTTGTCATCTACTCCTACACCCCCAACATGCTAGACCAAAGCATAGCTTATATTTATTTTACTTTCCATCATTTCCTCCATATTAGCTGCGCATCACACATCTTATTTTCAGACACTGTCACGTTCTCTATCTCACCTGGAGCAGATGTGGGCAAGTTGTCAGAGCACTGTGCCCTGATTTGTTCTTTTGTTCTTTCATGTATTCAACAGGCTTCTCAGTTTAAACCTTCTCATCTAATCTCCATTATATTCTACTGCTCCCTCTCTCTCTCTCTCTCATCTATTTTTTAAATATTTAAATCTATTCATAGTTGTTACTTATAATAGCGGTAATTAATACAGATGCCAATAAAATTATTGTCTTAACAAGCAGATTTGTTTGTTTCACTGAGCTCACTTAAAATACATGTAAAAACAATCCACTGTGTATACATTAGACCTTCACTATATATGCTTATAATTGAAAATAATTCAAGGATGACAAAAGCTAAAATTTTCTTTGCAATACGATGTCTCTCTTCATATATAAAGACTAAACTGTGACACTTCAGGGTATTAATTCTTAAAACACACATTAACCTGGGATAAATTTGTATGGCCAGGGATATAGTTTTATGGTGTTTTTATTGAATTTTGATAACCAGAAGCCATACATAATTATTGATCACAAATTAATATGGAGAAGAAAATAACTTTATAGTAGTGTTCTTTTTATTTTAATTTGTCAGGCAAGTATATTTTATATTTAAATTTAATCAGATTTGCATTTCAGTACCACTATCATAGAATGTTTGACCTAGCTATAAACAGAATGAAAAATAAAAATATTTCAAGTTACCAAACCCTTCCCAGAAAACAAATTTTTGAGTGGTTCAATATGACAAATATAGTTGAGCATTTTTTTTTTTTAATTCCACTGACCAAGTGTACAATATAACTTAGGTAAAGCTAGTTACTGAAGCTGTTATTCTTGATATACTGTTCTTGGAAGACATACGCCAAGCTGGGGTCTAACAGGTAGGAGCAGATGCTAGAGCAAAAGGGAGCAGGGGAGTGAGGTGGAGATGCTGCAGAGAACAAACTGATGTTTCAGGGATGGTGTGAATCTAGTCTTAAAATGAATTGTATTCCGAGGTTAAACAAATAACCCTACCAGCAAAGCTAGGGATTCAGAAGTAAAGTGAAATGGAAAGAGTGTGACCAAAGATATATTCTATGTGGTAACCACCATGAAATTCTAATAGAGAGATTACCCTTACTTGGCTCCAGTCACTCATCCTATTGTAGCGAGATCACATGATCTTAGTCAGCCTGTGTCATTCCCTAAACTTCAGATCCAACCTGGGTTTCATATCCTGTTCTCTGTTCCTGTCTGGTGAGTGTCTTGGATAAGTGTACCATTTCCAAAAATTAAATAAATATTTGTATAAAGACACAGAGCTAGAGAGACAGAGGCGGAGAGGTGTGGAGAGACTATATTTGTCTATTGACAAGTAAATTGGCAATTGAAAATTTACAATTTTTTTCATTTATTATTTATGTAATCACTTTACAGTCTGATTGAAGCCCCTTCTGTTCTCTCCTCCCGGTCCTACCCAAACACACCCTCCTCTGACTCCCCTGCTTCTCTTCAGAGAGGGGGAGTACCTCCGTGGGCACCAACCCACCTTAGAACATCACATCTCAGCAGGACTAACTGCATCCACTCCCAATGAGGCCAAACAAGGCCGTCTAACTAGAGGAATTGTATCCAAAAGCAGGCAACAGAGTCAGAGACAACCCCTACTTAGGAGATCGACATGATGACCAAGCTGCACATCTGCTACATCTGTGTAGGGGGCCTTTCCCTGTGGCCTGGCAAGGCAGACCCACAAGGGAAAGCGATCAGAAACCTGGCAAGCGAGTCCGTGTTCTCATGCGGTCCCTACTTTCCTTACTAGAGGACCCACATGAAACATAAGCTGTCCATCTGCTGCATCTTTGTTGGGGTCCTAAGTCCAGTTCATATATGGTCCTTGGTAGATGCTTCATTCTCAGCAAGTTCCTTTTTCCTCTCACTTTTCCACAAGATTCTCAATGCTTGTGAGTCTCATCATATGTTTTGAGGTGCTGCTGGGTAGAGTCTCTCAGAGGACAGCTCCGTCTGGCTCCTGTCTGGCTGGTGTAGGCACTGTCAGAGAGGGTGGGGCTCTTTGGGGCCAGGCATTGGTTGGTCATTCTCTCAATCGCTGCTCTATCTGCTCTGTTTTTATTCCAGCACATATTTTACGCAGGTTTTTGGTCAAAGGTTTTGTGAGTGGGTTGGTGTTCCCCTCCCTCTACTAGGAGACTAATTTAATTAGAGGGTGTATGTGAGTGTGTGTGTTTGTGTGTTGATTTCTTTTTTTTTTTCTTTTTCTTTTTTTTTTTTTTGCTGACATGGGGGTTATTAACTGTGTTTTCCTTGGTGTAGTTGAACTTAGACTTCTGGGGTTGGATTTTTCTATCCAGTATCTTTTCTATGGCTGGATTTGTAGATAGATACTGATTAAATGTGATTTTTTTTGTCATGGAATAACTTGTTTTCCCTCTATGGTGGTTGAAATTTTTGCTTGGAGTAGTGCCACACGACCCTGAGTTTTGTTGCTCATGTTCTTGCACTGACCTGGTTGACTCTGGTGTTCTCTGGCCTTTTGGTCCCTCCACTGGGTTCACTGGCTGTGTCCCAGTTGGGTCAGGCAGATGGAGATCAAGCAGAAAGATCACCAAGCCTGAGAGCTGGTCTAGTGCCACACAGGCATCCTTGGGATGGGAGACAATGCAGGTTGGGTCCTGTGTGTAGCTCACCTCCACAGAGTTCAGTGTCCCTGCTAGGTTTGGTGTCTGTGACACAGGCAGGCTATACATTTTAACGCTGTTTGTTAACTTGTTCTTCCGATATTACCTGGCTCCTAGCTTAAATTTATTGTTAACAGAGGCCAGTAAAAAGTAAGCTAATTTTGCTTATTGACTGTTTAAAAGGGCAATTGCAAATATGACCTCCAACTGTTGTGAGAATATGATTAAAATCTACATAAGCTCAAGATAGACAAAAGTCAGAATGAAGAGAGGAGGAAATGTGATGCTCCTACCTTAATTAGGGACCTATTGGCATCTGATAGTTGCTGACAGAAGGGAGAGCTAGTTCTCTTTAAAGGTATAGTCCCTGGTAAGCTTTCCATGCTCCAGCAGACAGCTCTCCATCCAAGTGCTGCCCACCCCCTTTTTTTTTTTGGGCGGCAAAATTGGCCTTGTTTTTTTTAAAAAAAATAGGAGGATCCAAAGTTGGGTGGATAAGAAAATGAACCGTGACTCTGGAAAGAATTGATGGAGTGGGGAGTTAAATGTGATCAAAATACATTGTAGAAAATTATTTAAAAGTAACAGATAAAAGAAAGAAAATTAAATAGGTTGCCCCAGCAGTATTTTTATAACAAAGGCTAAATTACAACTTAATTAAAAAAAATCTGTAGTGCTATTTTGAAACTACTACTGTTTTAAAATGTACAAGGCATTTCAAATCTCTAGATAAGGCCACCTGCAAACTAGAAAAACAAGTGCCTTACATAGAGAAATAAGCAGCCACTTAGGAACTCCATAAGAGACCATACATTTTCCTAGTGGACAAAGTGCTTAACTCCATCAGGGCCACAGGCTGATTAAATCATCTACATTGCGTTTCCATGGTGTTTCAGCCAATTAAGCCCAGCTCAATTCATCTCTGCTTTCTGAGGACATAAAGGCATTAGAAACAAATTTACAATCAGGCTTGTTAGAGAAATGACTTGTAGACTTATTTTCAAACTAGGG
The DNA here is from genome assembly GCA_010120015.1 of Rhombomys opimus. NCBI lineage: Eukaryota > Metazoa > Chordata > Mammalia > Rodentia > Muridae > Rhombomys > Rhombomys opimus. The sequence continues at coordinate 12,333 of REGO01001560.1, read as the reverse complement.
TGGGTAAATTAATAATAATAAAAAGTTCAAAAAAAAAAGGTCCCAAACACATAGGTTTTTCAATATCCAAAGTCGCCATGATAGGGTTTTAATTGCATCCAGAAATGCCTCTTTCCTTTCTCTCTTTGAGCAGAGTTAGAAAGTCAGAAGTGATCAAGTCAGCCAACTGGAACAGAGGGAGAAATAAGCTGAATTCACTTTGAGTCAGGTGACTCCATCATAGAATCATTTTCTCACAGCAATCAATTCACCTGAATAATCCCAACATCCACACACAGGAAAGGGTAGATATAATTCATGTAGTAACTTGAATCTGCTGATTAGCATATGCATTATTAGGTTAAGTGGTTCTTATAACTATAGATACCAACTTTAATGATCTTTCCTGATTCACCTGGTCCTTGAAAGACACTGTTTATGAGCTCTCATCAGAATTTTGGCCAAAATGAGGACAAACAGATCAGTTACAAGGTACAGAATTTTCTGAAAGTTATAGCATCCAATGCTCCATGAATAAATACATTTTATTCTCATTACAACAAACCCACCAGTTTTAATTCTGCATGACAGAGTATGTAAAGGATGGAGTTCATTTAATTTTTTTTGTCTTTAAATTTTTAAATTTTAATTATTATTATTTATTGAAATTTATTCACTTTTTATCTCATTCCCCCTCTACTTTGTGGTCCCCTCCCTCATCTCTTCCTAATCCCATTCTTCCTCCCTCTTCTCCCCCTATGGCCCTCCACTAGTCTCTGATGGGGAGATCCTCTTCCCCTTCCATCTGACCCTAGCCTATCAGGTTTCATCAGCACTGGCTGCATTGTTTTCCTCTGTGGCCTGGTAAGGCTGCTCCCCAGTCAGGGGGAGGTGATCAAAGAGCCAGCCCACTGAGTTCTTGTCAGAGACAGTCCCTGTTTCCCTTACTAGGAAACCCATTGGAGACCGTGCAGCCATGTGTTATTTCTGTACAGGGGTTTTAAGTTATCTCTATGCGTGGTCCTTGGTTGGAGTATCAGTCCCAGAAAACACCCCTGTGTCCATATTTTTTGGTTCTCTTGCTCTCCTTGTGGAGTTTCTGTTCCCTCCAGGACTTCCTATTTCCCCAGGGTCAGATAGAAGGGGAAGAGGACCTCCCCTATCAGTGGACTGGCAGAGGGGCATGGGAGGAGAAGAAGAAGGAGGGAGGGTGGGATTGGGAGAGGGCTACAGCTGTGATTCAAAGTGAATAAACTGTAATAAATAAAAAAAATTAAAAAAGAGTTTGGCTACTTATCTTAAAAGAACTTTTGGATAAAGTATTTTTAACCATAAAGTCACTGGTTTCTAATTTGTTTTTTTTTTTTTAATCAAAGAAAGCTTTTTTTAATATTTTTTTAATTTTTAAATAATTTCATACACTCATTGTATCCCAGCTGTAGCCCTTTCCCTCCTTTTCTCCCAATCCTCCCCTCCCTTCCTCATCTCCTCCCTGCCCCCCGCCGAGTCCACCAACAGGGGAGGTCCTCCTCTCCCTCCGTCTGATCCTAGCCCACCAGGTATCCTTAACATGGCTGCAATGTCCTTATCTGTGGCCTAGCAAGGCTGCTCCTTCCTCGGGGCGGGGGGGAAGCTCAATGAGCCAGTCACTGAGTCCATGCCAGAAACAATTCCTGTCCCCCTTACTAGAGAACCCACCCCCGGATACTGAGCTACCATGGGGTATGTCCGATCAGGGGTTTTCTAGCTGTATTTTAAATACCTATCTTTATTATCACAGATAAGTGTAGCCCTCACCATTCAATGAAGAAGCTTCTTTATGCAGAATAGAGAGGCTACTGCAGAAGAACACACCCCACCACGATGCAAAGAGGAACTGAACATTGGGTACACAGCTCCACGTGTTCACAATATTCAATGCCAAATTGTCAGCCCTGAAAATATATACATACAAGGAGTACTAAATTGACTCAATAGTTTGTACTAATATATCTATGCATATACATTATATACATATATGATAACCATTTTAGAAGAAGTGGAGAGATTTTGGAGAGTTTGGAAGGAGGGGAAAAAGGGAGGAATGAACTAATCATATTTTATTTAAAAATAAACATAAACATGTTTTAGTAAAATAAAATATTAATATTTTATTCAATTTAAATGAGATAAACCCACTCTCTCAATTATTGTAATATGTTAATTTTAGGATCAATGACTTCATAAACTTTTTATGTGCCAAAAATATTCTTTGTAGTCAAGGTGTCCAGGGTTAAAAGTTTATTTTAATTAAATTTTTTACATTAATTACATTTTATTCACTTTGAATCCCAGCTGTAATCCCCTCCCTCATTCCCTCCCAGTCCCACCCTCCCTCCCCCATCTCATCCCATGCACCTCTCCAAGTCTACTGATAAGGAGGTCTTCCTCCCCTTCCATCTGACCCTAGCTTATCAGGTCTCATCAGGACTGGCTGCATTGTCTTCCTCTGTGGCCTGGCAAGGCTGCCCCCTCCCTCAGATGGGGAGGTCAAAGAACCAGCCAGGGAGTTCATGTCAGAGACAGGCCCTGTTCCCCTTATTAAGGAACCCACTTGTATACTGAGCTGCCATTGGCTACATCTGAGCAGGGGTTCTAGGTTATTTCCATAAATGGGCCTTGGTCTTGGGTTGGAGTATTAGTCTCAGAAAAGATCCTTGTGCCCAGATTTTTTGGTTCTGTTGCTCTCCTTCTGAGCTCCTATCCTCTCCAGGGCGAGAATATGGAAAAAGAAAGGGGTAGAGTGTGGTTTAGCTAAAACTAAGAATGTTTGTAAAAGCCTATGAAAACTCAGTAGATAGTAATCTAATTTCAAAATTCGACCTTAAAATAAGAAAAATAAATAAATAAAAGAAAGTTTGATTTGACTCCCAATACATAGGCAGACAATGTTTTCCTATAATACACGGGTTATTACATCAAAATCACATTGCAAGGCATGGAATTACTTCAAACCAGGTACTGGTCAGAGAAACTCTAAAAGTATCTGAAATAACACATACTGTTCGTGATTTTTGTTGGTAACTGTGGTAACTGCAATTGTAAGACCTTATTTCTGAAGACACCAAACATTTTAATGACAGGATACAGAAAAATCAATCTTTTTTATAATTTTTATTTTTTATATTAATCACAGGTTATTTACTTTGTATTCCAGCCGTAGCCCCCTCCTTCCTTCTGTCCCAATCCCACCCTCCTTCCCTCATCTCCTCCCTGCCCCTTTCCAAGTCCACTGATAGGGAAGGACCTTCTTTCCTTCCATCTTGCCCTAGATTATCAGGTATCTTCAGGACTGGCTACAAAGTCCACCTCTGTGGCCTAGCAGGGCTGTGCCTCCCTTGGTATGTGTGTGGAGAGAAGTCAAAGAGCCCACCATTGAGTTAATGTAAGAAATAGTCCCTGTTCTGCTTACTAGGGTACTCACTTGGATACTGAGCTACCATGGGCTACATCTGAGCAGGGGTTCTAGGTTATATCCATGAATGGACCTTGGTTGAAGAAACAGTCTCAGAAAATAACCCTGTGCCCAGATATATTTGGTCCTTGTGGAGCTCCTGTCCTCTTCAGGTTATACTAACTCTCCCTTCTCTCATATGATTCCCTGCACTCTGCTGAAATTTAGTTATGAGTCTCAGCATCTGCTTTGATACACTGCTAGGTAGAGTCTTTCAGAGGCCCTCTGTGGTAGGTTCCTGTCCTGTTACTTGTTTTCTCCTACTTCCAATGTCCATCCCATTTGTCTTTCTAAGTGAGGATTGATCATATTACCCTGGATCTTCTTTTTTGTTTATCCTCTTTAGGTGTATAGATTTCAGTATGTTTATCCTATCTTATAGGTCTAGAAAAATCAATCTTAAATTTGCAAGGAAAATTTCACTTGTGTTGCCCAACTTGCATATGGTTGCGAAATCATAATTCAAGCCTTTTAGCAAGAAAAGCCACAAATGGTCATATCCAATGCTGGGCCTTACAGGCTGCAACACCAATGTACCAGGCAAGATAAGCCCAATTATGTAATAGTGGCATGACTGATGTGGGATCACTAATTACTTCCTGACTGGATTTGAGGTCTGCTGCACTGTTGTGAATTTTATGCCAGATGCTTCAGTCCTGTTCAAAAGCCTATGTCTCGGCCTGGATGTGAGTCATAAGCCCTAAGAAGAATCTGTTATTATTATTTCACTAAAATTTCTGTCTAAACATTAATGTTTAAACCCTTAGTCCTGAATTTGGTTTGATAAAAACATTTCTGCAACTGGTAGCAGTCAATGGAGAGATGCATAGCTAGTTAAAATGCTGAGAACAAGAGACTTGGTGCTCAGCACTAACAGGACACCTATGTCAATCCCACACCCCTGCTCAGGCTCGGGGAACATACCAGAAGAAGAGGGAGTCAGAATGTAAGAGGTGGAGGTTCACAGCAGGAGGATACATATCAAGTTGTCTGTCTTCAGACACCTGTCCACAAAGTGTGTGGATAATTCACGCTGTCCCTAAAATTTGACAAAATTTCTAGTATCATTCAAGAAGATAAAAAATATGTATTCATATAATGAAGTAATGTTCGTGAATTCTGTTACAGATGGGAAAATACTTGGTTCACTTTACAGAAGTAACAAAAGGTTTCCCAGGAACCACAAGGAGAATTTTATACCCTATGTGGCGTTCCTCCTATTTGTTCTCTAGTTAAGAGGTGTTGAAAAGTGCATCTCCTGATAAAGCTGCCATCTGCAGTGTTCCTAAGACTAACCACCAACAAATGCAAACTGACACTTCTGAAATGGATTAGTGTGCGGATCAACAATCTTCTAATGGCTTTCATCCTTTCTATCACATTTGACCTTGCCTTTTGGAGGCATTTGATAAATGATTAATTATTCATTCTAGAACTTGATCCTTCAACAACTAAACTACTTCCCGGAAACAAATATGGATGTGTATTAGAGCATCAGAATGAATCAATTATTCATTGATTCTATGCTTTGTATTTGCCTAGTGTGTGTCAATCTCTAAGTCAGGCAGTTTGCAAGATAAAAAAAAAATACAGGAATACAGGATCTCTGTTTTTTTTTTTTTTCCAGTATGGAACTGATACTAACAAAATGCATAGACTGAGTTATTATAATTAACTATTTTTCATGTCCAGTTTTAGTTATTTCCATTTAAACTGTAAACCTGTGTGCTAGATGAAGAAAGAAGATTCAAAATGAAGCATCCTAATATATCCCCCAAATATGTAAATATCTGAAAGTGAACACCAATGGGAAAGTCAGTAGTAGCTAAATGAAAAAAAAAAATGCGCCTGAAGTTGAAATCCACTCTAGTTAATCACTTAAGGAACAGCAAAATGGGATTACCACATAAAAATATTTTCATCTTTAAGAGATATGCTACTGGACCTGGAAGTCAGTTCAGAAGTTGAAACTGCCCATTTAAAATGGAATCATTAAAAATGAAAGAACATGCAAGGAAATACAATAAATTTAAGTAGCCAGACAATTAGACATACCAAATATTTAGGCATAAGTACAGCAAAAATTGAATAATAGCTTGATTTCCTTTATAGTTTTGGTTATATAATACTATATAATACAAATATAAACTTAAAGACCCGTATAAATGTAGTAACAATAATTTTCCTATGACTTTTTTCTCACTTTTAAGGTATTCAGTTCCAGGAACCAAAAAGAAATATAAAATTCTATGGATTTATGTGTACTTTAGGTACAGTCAGTTATGAGACTGCTCTGTGTCTCTGAGATTCATCCTGACTCACAGGATTCTGAGTTGAGTTTGTAATAAAACAACACTCACAGAGATTGACAACATAAGTATTTCCAGCCTTGTGGAATTTTGGATATTGTATTGCTGTTAGAATGGGAAATTTGAACATTTTGTATCAAAGTTTCAGAATTTAGCTTCCATATCTTTTGGGAAACTCTATCACAAGAACATAGAGTATGTAAATAACCTATTACCAAGACACTGCAAATATAAAACTAGTGTTACTTGGCTATTAATTATACAAAGATGTTATCTATGTCTAATTTTAAAACACGAATGTATTTAACAATTTTATCATAGTATTGTCATGGAAAAAATAAATATTTTCTTGCATCATAAAAAAAGAAACAGCAAAACTGCAGAAACACACAAACTCTTTAATGTGAATATTTCCAGGTATTTTAGGTGGATATATATGTATATATATAAATGTATATATATATATAAATGTATATATACATGTATATATACATATATATGTATGTGTATATATATAAATGTGTATATATATATATGTATATATATATATATATATATATATACACATATATACACATTTCAAAATGGAAAGGGTAAAAGCTGGCAGAGTGGAAACTGAGACCAGAAGAAGAATGGCTCAGAGTATAAAATCAAATGTTGTGAGTGCAGATGGTGATCTTTTCCTTTAAAATCAAGTAAAAACAATGAAGGAAATCTCAATTGTGTATTCTCTGAATTGGTGTTTCTTCACTGAAGGATATGGAATGTATTCCAAGATTTGCAAGTCTTCCCTAGTGTGGAGCTTCTAAGTATGTATTGATTCCTTTAAAATTACATGTTCTTTCCCTGACTTCACGTGGAGCAACTGTGCTCTCAGAGCCCCTATGTTGGTAAAACCACTGCTTTCTGATTTGGATATCCAGCTCTCTCCTTTTGGAATGTTTAACTGTTTTATCATAAGGGAGAATATTATATAAAAAGTAGCCGATTTGAGGGAGAATTAGAATTAATAAGAGCTTTATGTCTTCTATGATCTATTCTAAAGATCTCTCATTTCATGGACTGCTTTGTATACGCAAAATTTCATGGTTCCTGGCATAACTAGCTCCCAACTGAGAATAAGAGGAAGGCTTATTAGATTATATATAAATATGTTTAATGTTTGTCTCTCTGTGTCAGTCTCTTTCCTTTCCTACCTCCCTTAGACAATTCACCCCTTTCTCTGTACTTGTGTGTGGAAATGAGAGCTGACTTTGAGCTTCTTTTTTAGTAGCTTCTGCATTTTATTTTGACACAGGTTTGTGTAGTGAAACTATATGGTCAATTGGATGGTCTAATTTGGCTGAACAACGACAGAAGGGACCGTTTGCCTTCATCTCCACAAGGCTAGAAGCACAGTCCATTTTTCCTTTTTATATGGGTTCTGCGTATCTGAACTCAGGTCCTCATATGGCACTTTAATAACCAACTTCCTATGTTAGAATCTAAAGACAAGAAATAGGAATGGATGTGGTTCTTCTTTAAAAGTCAATACAAGGAAGAAGTATGTATCATCACTGATAAAACGGAAAAGAGAAAAAGAAGGTAACATTACCCGCAACACTGAACAGTACACAATAAGAAATAAAACTATAAGCTGGAGAGATGACTCAGCAATTAAAAGCCCTGGCTGTTTTCCCCATAATTTGCAGTTTTATTTTCAGTTTCCACATGCAACTAAAAACTATCCTTCATTCCACTTCCAGGGTATCTGACACTCTCTTCTGGCCCTAAGAAGCAGCAGTCATGAAAGTGGTGCATAGTCAAAACACCTATGCACAGCACAAAAGACATAAAAGAATAATAAAGTATAATAAAACACTAACGGTGTGCTGATATTTTTCTGTTGGACAAAACCCATACATATTTGTTTAAATCAAATCCATTAACATTTCTCTCAAAGAAGAATCTTCAGAGGTGCTGTCAGTTTTCACCAAACGTCTACCTTTACAGAGCTGAAAAACAAGCTAGTCAGCAGGAAAGCATAAATAACACAACGGCGTCTGCTTAGGAGAATGGTGTTTGGATTGATTTAATAGACACTGTTGTCAAATGGTATGCATCCCCTTGCCTGTATCTAAATTTCAAATTGGTCAAAGAGATCATTTTCAATGATTATAAGATTTCCAAAGATTGTTTTAAAATAAATACTGGATATCACTGTATTCTCATCTGATTCGCTTATACACAGGTAGCATTATACGGTAGTTGATTTAGTTTATCTATGCACCCGAAAAACTAGTATCCAAATAAAATAATATTTATATTCTTACAGATAATTATGGGATTACATATTTAACGTGCTTGGTCACTCTGGGTGTACTGTGCTTGTTTAGTGTACTTATGAAATTCTGGGTGTGCTAACACGTGGGTCTTGGATATTTTGACTTCTCTTGGGCTCTTTTCCTTCTGTTGGTCTGTCTTGTCTAACTTCAGTATGGTAGTTTTCGTTTCATCTTATTATATTTTATTTTGCAATTTTTTATGAATGAATGAATAACTGAGTATTAAACTTATCTACTAGGAGAGATATCTGGTGGGAGAGGAAAATCTGTTTTTTCTGCAATAGTATTACACTGGGTACATTAACCACTGAACGACAGACCAACAAGTCATGTACTTGAAAGTTTTCTTGTGTGCTTGTATATGGATAAAGTTTATACAGTTTGGTGGTAAGTTTTGTTGTTGCTTCTTTTTCTACTTTCTTTTCCCTTTTGGCTGATGTATTTTGTTTTCTAAGTTTTGGACAGTTTTTTGTGCTGGGTTTTTAATTTGTTATGAGAAAAAAACAGTTTGGTGGGATGAGGGAAGAGAATATCTGGATAGAATTGGGAAGGGGAAGAATAGGATCAAAATACATGTAAATGTATGAATTCTTTTAAAAAATAACAATTGTATACCACTAAAACCAAAAAAAGAAATAAATAATAATTTATATGTTACAAGGTTAAGAGGCCAAATCACAGGAATTTATTTCTACCAAGTTCAACCTAAAGTGTTAGGGGCAACAATTCTAAAATAAAAGACAAACATCTACTTCTTAATACTTTTCTTGTAACACCATAGTAAATATTATTACTTTTAAATCTGACATTCCTGAAAATTCAAACTCTGTGAAGTTCACTTTTAAAATTAAATTTCTATTTCTAAAGGAATTATGCTGGTTTCACTGGTTTAACTTCCATGTCAGTAAAAGTGAAAAATTCTTCTTAAGTGGAAAAAGAGAACTTTTAGAAGCACACCAGCAGATTACAAGTAAATCACTATTAACCGTTAAGGCACTCACTCATTGCTCTTTAAATGATGTTGGTTTAGCTAGAGATGATTTCTGCCTCCAGCTTTCATGACATCTTTTGCAGTTGAAAAATAAAGGCTGCAAGTTTCAGCTGAGTCCTTTGCCACAATATAACACTCGTCTATGTGTTATCAGCACAGAAGCCTGTGGTATCAGCCATTCTTTGAGGTCTCAGTAGGTAAGAGCATCTGGCACCCATCTCCCCATGAAACCCTGAAATGGCCTTTGCAGCAGGGGGAACTCTCTAGCCTATAGATTTGGCAGAATCCTTTGCAAACATGTGAAAAGAGAAAATACAGTTGATGGTGAGTGAGCCTGGGAGATTATTGTCCTTAACTCATTAGTTGCCCCAAAATTATTAATGATGAAGGAAATCAAATTATATAAGTACAATAAAATTGGTTAAAATAAATTTTCATTATATTCTGAAAAGAATAAAACATTTTATGAGTACAAAAGTATATAGCACTATAATTGAGAGGCTTCCTCTAACATGTTTTAAATTTTCAAATAATTTAATATAAGAAAGAAGTTATTACAGAAGAAAGAATATATCACTGTATTATATAAGTAATATGTAGCATATATACAAAAGCTGGTCTAGCATATATGTGTATGTATGCATATGTGTGTACATATATAATACTATTATTTTTTTTCAGGTGAATCCCTAGAAATCATTAAGAAACTTAAAATCTAAAAGTTATCATAACTTTTTTAATGTTCTTGAACTTATTAATTCTAACATCTTTTTGGGCAAATCTTTTAACAATATTTTTAAATTTTAATATTAATTACAGTTTATTCATTGTGTATATCAGCTATAGCCTCCTCCGTCATTCCCTCCCAATCCCTCCCCCTTCCCTCACCCCTTCCATGCCTCTCTCTAAGGCTACTCATAGGGGAGGTCCTCCTCACCTTCCCTCTGACCCTCGCCTCTCAGGTCTTATCAGGAATGGCTGCATTTTCTTCCTCTGTGGTCTGGTAAGGCTGTTCCTCCCTCAGGGGGAGGTGATCAAAGAGCCAGCCATTGAGTTCATATCAGAGAGAGACAGTCCCTGTTCCCCTTACTAGGGAACCCACTTAGACACTGAACTGCCATGAGCTACATCTGTTCAGGAGTTCTAGGTTATCTTCATGCCCGGTCCTTGGATGGGGTATCAGTCTCAGAAAAGACCCATGGGCCCAGATATTTTGGTTCTGTTGCTCTGATTATAGAACTCATGTCTCTTCCAGGTCTTTCTATCTCCCCCTTCCTTCATAAGATTCCCTGCACTCTGCCCAAACTTTAGCTATGATTCTCAACATCTGCTTTGATACCTTGCAGGGTAGAGTCTTAAAGAGGCCCTCTGTGTTAGGCTCCTTTCCTGTTTCCTGTTTTCTCCTTCTTCCAATGTCCATCCCATTTGCCTTTTTGAGTGAGAACTGATCATCTAACTCAGAGTGCTCTTTCTTGTTTAGCTTCTTTAGGTGTATAGATTTTAGTATGTTTATCCTATATTATTTGTCTAATATCCACTTATAAATGAATATATACTGTGTGTATGTTTCTGCTTCTGAGATACCTCACT
>REGO01001559.1:13204-29118 GCA_010120015.1 Rhombomys opimus | reverse complement strand
AACCTCCGATTTAAGGTCATTTTCTTATACTCCCAATATGGTAGTATCCTCAGGACTTGCTGTGGCAGGATAACTGTGTTTTGATGGTGTCATATGGCCCTGGGTTTGTTGCTGGTGTTCTTGCACTGACCTCTAGCCATCTGATTGACTCTGTTATTAGCAGGTCTGTTGGTCTCTGATGGTAATAGGTCTCTGGGTTGTAGGTAGAACTCGAACTTGTTTTCCCAGATTGCCTCAGTCCTCTGTTTTTCCTTTGTTCCCTGATCAGTGTTGGTGTCTGGAGCCTCAGATCTGGGTAGGTCCCAGAAAAAGGCACAGGACATTTTCTATAGGTGTATTATTACTCTTTTGTTAATTCAAGTTTATAAAATTTAGGCAATATTGAGTATAAAAGTTATTTACTTTTGGAAAACTTCTTAATTCTTTCAATGAAACTAATTGAGTTGCATAACAGTAGCCTACTCAAAACCCTCTGTGGAGATTTTTTTTCTCTAGGAGACTGTTTTCCTGATAAATTACATGAATGTGTTGAGTTTAATGGTCAACCTTCCTTGAAAATGTGTAAGCTATTATTTTCTCCTGAAGCATTACATCATAAGGGCTGTGCTTGCTTGCTAATAATAAAAATATAAGTATTTGTAAATTTGTTTGGTAAAATACAGGTGTATTATTTTCTTTCACTCTAATATTGTGCAAAAGAAAAACTGAAAACTTATACAATTTGTCAGTGAATTTATTTCTCAATATAAAATATTGCACATTTTCATATATTAAAACACTTTACAGAAATATAACAATGACTTTTTTAGTTTATATTAATGTATTAATCCTAGTCATTAATTTGCCAACTTCCAAAGCTCTGTAGTTTAATCATTTTCATGGAAATACATGCTGAAGAATGTTGTTTATAATAAAAAATATCTATTATGTTGCTTGTAGAGGAAGAAGCTCATTTTATTCCCTAAAGAAGTGTAATATATATTCAATATAAATGATACAGCTTTAAAAGACTTTGGGAAACACTAAAGTTTCTAATTAGTTAATTTTTCAGATTGTACATAGTAATTCTTTCTAGAATAGAAGTTATTTTTAGATTATAGAGAATAAGATACATGTCTTTCCATACATTATCCCAAATACAAATGCTTACAAAATCAGCACACTAATTTGAGTTACATTGTATTTGGATGGTTTGATGATTCTACTATATCTATTGTTCTTGAAATGCCTTTTAATATAATCACACCAATTTCCAAATTATTATCTTACACCAAAATGCTATTTTAAAGTATTTATTTATTTAATTATTTATTTATTTTTAAAAAGAACAAGTTTTTATTTTCAAAGTTTTGGTTTACAGCACCTTCAAATACCCTGGACATTTGATAGAAAGGTAGGTATGATGTCCAAGAACCTGAGTTTTGACATTGTCCCAATCTGTGATTGTGGATTTCTGAATAACTGGGAGGCTGCATCTTCAAAAAGCTCCAATTCCTTACTCATTTGGATAGTTTGAGCATGTGACTCAAAGGCCCCTTTTATTATAAGCAGTCATAAGATTAGTGGTAACATCAACTATTACCAGACTTTAGATAGCTCCCTCATCTCCTTCCTGGCCCTCCCCAAGTCCACTGATAGGGGAGGTCCTCCTACCTTCCATCTGACCCTAGTCTATCAGGACTCATCAGAACTGGCTGCATTGTATTCCTCTGTGGCCAGGTCTTTCACTTGCATTGTTAAAGTCACACCTAGGTACTTTATGCTATTAGTGGCTATTCTGAGGGGGGCTGGTTTCCCTAATTTCTTTCTCAGCCCTTTTGTCTTTTGTATACAGGAGGGCTACTGATGTTTTTGAGTTGCTTTATTTTTTAAGTGTGTTTTTCTAGCTTCTCTATTAGAACATGTCTGGGTGGTCAATTCAATTCCATTGATCAACTTGTCTATTTTTATGCCAATACGATGTTGTTTTTTGATTACTATTTTTCTGTAGTACAGCTTGAAATCAAGGATGGTGATACTTTCAGCAATTCTTTTATTGTTCAAGATTGTTTCAGCTAACCTGGGCTTCCTCCCCACCCCCATATGAAGTTGAGAAATATCATTTCAAGGTGTGTAATAAATTGTGTTGAATTTCTTTTAAGTGAGTTGCATTGAATTTGTAGATTGCTTTTGGTAGGATGATCATTTTTAGTCTGTTAATTTTACCTATCCATGAGCATGGGAGGTTGTTTTTTAATTCTGGTATCTTCTTCAATTTCTTTTTTTAAAGACCGGAAGTTGGCCAACAAGTCTTTTGCTTGCTTGGTTAAATTGCCAGAAGGTATTTTATATTGTCTGTGGCCATTGTGAAGGGTGGTTGCTCCCTCAGTTTATCTGTCGTTTGTATATAGAAGGAATACTAAGATTTTGAGTAAATCTTGTATCTTTACACTTCACTGAAGTTGTTTACCAGCTGTAGGAGTTCCCTAGTAGAATTATTTTGAAGTATTGTATTCAAAACTTTTGCTCAGTGAATCCCAAAAAACGAAAAAAAATATCTTCTATTTAAAAGTTCAGAGGCTCTAATTTAAGCTTCAAGAGACTATTCCCATGAGCAGAGGTCTAGAAATCCCCTAAGAAAAGTTTTGTGCTAAATTACTTACAACTGCTGATCTCCTTAACAACATCAATAAGGGATCCCATGGAATAAGTAAATAAGAGTGAGGAGAGTCATGGCTGCGTGACTTCTAGCCACCATCTCAGTTAGGGGATGACAGACATCATCAGTTTTTACTATGTCCATTTTCATCCTGAAGCTGATTAAAATAAAGCGATGGACTCTTTAGTTCTTTCTTTGTATATTTTCATATAATTAAGGACATTAAATTTACTTTAGAAAGTTTTTGAACATATTTGTTTGGTCTAATTATATTTTCTTAAAAATTAAGTATCTCATACTGCAATTTATGTATATGTGGATATTTCAAATATCTTAGAAGGAGAGCTATACCATTTTAACCATAACCCATGTTAGTTTAAAAATAGAAATGTGTCTATCATAGAAAATTTTCCACTTGGCTTCCTGATGTCTCAGTGTGTGATCCACAGTAGTGCTTTTATTATTATATAGAATATTGGTTTTAATGCAATATATTCTGATTATGCCGTCCTCCCCCAACTATCCTAGATCTTTCCTACTTCTCACCTACTCAAATCTATACTCTTTTTTTTCTGTCCTTCCTTAAGACATAAAAAGTCATACCAATAATAATAGAGCAATAACAACAACAGTAATAATAACACTAGTAGATCTGATGCTCTCCTTGTGGAGCTTCTGTCCCTTCCCGGTCTTTCTGTCTCCTCCTTCTTTCATAAGGTTCCCTGAATTCTACCCAAATTTTGGTAATTTGTCTCAGCTGGGCCCTGGGAGCCCTGCAGAGACTGATGCTCCAACCAAGGACCATGCATGGAGAGTACCTAAAACCCTGGTTCAGATCACCTCCCCCTGGGGGTGGGGGTTGGGTTCAGCCTTGCCAGGTCACAGAGGAAGACAATGTAACCGGTCTTGATGAGACGTGATAGGCTAGGAAAAATAGGAAAGGACAAGGACTTCCCCTATCAGAGGACTAGGAGAGGGGCATAGGAGGAAAAGAGGGAGGGAGCATGGGAGTGGGAGGAGACAAGAGAGAGGGCCACAGCTGGAATATGAAGTGATTAAATTGTAATAAATAAAAATAATTAATAAAAATAATAACATTCATAGTAATAATAAGAAAATAATAAACAAACTTAAATAGGGCAAAAAAAGCAGAAGAAAAAATTAAAAACTAAAAACTCAAGAAATATAAAGATACTGAAATACACACAAACACACAAAAATCTCAGAAAAAAACAAAAACTGAAAACCATAATATACACCCAAAGAACATGAAAAGGCAAGTAAAGTCAATAAAATCATTTCAAAAGCCCTGACAAATCATTATGAGAAAAAAAAAATGTCTTTTAAAACTGCCACCGAGTAGTTTTTGTGTTGGCCATCTGCTGCTGAGCGTGGGAACAGACCTTACCCATGATTTGTATATCCAGTGAGACACTGTCAAAGAAAACTATTTCTTTTCTTTCATTTGAGGGTGGTTATCAATTGGAGATAGATTTTTAAATTAGGGAAGGGGGCTTGTACTCACTTCCCCTCTAAGTGCTAAATTTCAAACAGGTCCAAAATTGCAGAGGCCCTGTGCATGCTGCCACAGTCTCTGTGAGTTTACCTGTGCACTTGTCCTGCCATGTTTGGAAAACTTTTTTCCCTTTTTGTTCTCCATCCCTTTTGGCTCTTAACTTTTTCTGCCTTCTATTCTTCAGTGTTCTTGATCCCAAAGGGAAGAGAATTGATGGTGACAAACCATTTAGAACCACATATTTCAATGCCTCTCATCCTCTGCTCATTTTCTGTGGGTTTCTATATTTGTTCTCATGTACCATGAGAGAGAGTTTCTCTAAGGATAGCTGAGCGAAATACTGATGCACAGGTAGAGCAGAATGTCATCTGGTGTCATTTCACTGCTACATTACTTTAACAGAACTGAACTATTTGGTTCTCTTCTAGGTCCCTGTCCTATCTAGTAACAAGTTCTTGGCTGCCTGAGTACTGCAAGGAGTGGGTTCTCTCTAATGGTGTGGGCTTTAAATCAAACAAATAATGTTTGGTTAGATCCCCAGGTCTAAGAACAGGATTGTTCTCTACTGTACTGCATATCTTGTAGACATGCAGTACCATGCAGACCAAAGGCTTTCTAAGTGGGTTGATGTTTACTTTTCTCCTTTGTTAGCATGTAGAGTTTCTTATAACTTGAGCACTAGTCAGTACAGATGAAGGTCCTAGGCAGGCTCCAGCTTGACTTCTTTGTGTCCAGTGAGTTGCATACGTGTTGTCTTCAGCAATAGGGTGTTACCATCAGTTTGCAGAAAGCAACCAAACCCTTGGCAATAGTCTGTGCTGTTTACCAGTCCCATGAGGCCTGTTTACCCAGGAACTCTGCTTTAAATATTTCATTCCCAGAACTGTAGGTCACATTTGGTGATAAGAAATGTCCAGTTTAGACAATTATATTTAAATCACCTTCACCTATGTCTATAATACATCAGATATAGTTTGTAAATAATTCTAATTTACTTATTAAGAACTATCAAGACTATAAAGTTCTGAAAATTTTGTTTATGTAATTTTTGACTCATATTGTCACCTTTCCAGAGATAGTTACTATAGTGATTTCACTTTGAGGTGGATTTTCTCCAAGTGGGTAAAAGTCAACTCACTACAACTAATGATTCTTTAAACACATTGTATCTTGACATAACAGAATTTGTCATAAACAGTATATTTTAAAACAGAAAGGCATAGGCTATTACCTGTATCAAAGGCAAAAATTGAACTTGATGTTTACACATAGAGGCTGTTTAAATTTAAGAGCTATTCATGGTGCCACAAACCCATAAACCAGTACTCTGCGCCTCAGACAAGAGGAATATGAGGAAAGAAATGGGTATATATGACAATCTTTCTTGTTTGTGTTTAAGAGAACTTTCTCTACTTGGGTGTTTTTGTTTTTGTTTTTGTTTTTCCATATGAATTTGAGAATGTTTCTTTCAAGGTCTGTAAATAATTGTGCTGGAATTTTGATGGGAATTGTATTGACTCTGTAGATTGCTTTTGGTAGGATGGCTATTTCACTATGGTAATCCTACTGATCCCCACAAATGGAAGCTCTTTTCATCTTCTAGTATCTTTTTCAAGTTCTTTCTTCAGAGAATTGAATTTCTTGTCATACAGGTCTTTGACTTGCTTGGTTAGAGTTACACCAACATATTTTATGGTTATGTTTTTTTCTGGGGAGGGGGGTTATTGGGCAGGGTGTTGTTTTTCTAATTTTTTCTCAGCCAAATTGTCATTTGTATATGGGAGGGCAACTGATTTTTTTTTTTAGTTAATTTTGTATCCAGCTACTTTGCTGAAGGTGTTTACTAGTTGTTGGAGTTCCTTAGTAGAATTTTTGGGGTCACATATGTATACTATCATATCTTCTGCAAATAGTGATATTTTGACTTAATTCTTTCCAATTTGCACCCACTTGATCTTCTTCAGTTGTTTTCTTGCTCTAGCTAGAATCTCAAGTCCTATATTGAATAGATGCAGAGAGAGTGGGCAGTCTTGTCTTGTTCCTAAATTTAGTGCTCTCTATATTGCCATGTTTGTGTGGTCATTGGAGCTACTAGCAGCCACCCAAATTCCTAACGAGTCGTGTCCTTTCACCTGGTACCCATCAGCTGACATTAGCATTCAGATTCCAATAAGGCATCTGGAATGCTTCACTCCTCAGTGTTTAATTTTATTTATTTATTTATTTTTTGGTCTCTTGATTTTATAGAGTTTGTGTGCCACTAAGCAGAGGTGCTGTGATTTGGTATGTATGACAGTTACGTCATATCCACAAGCCAGGCCATTCTAGCATCACAGAATTCTACCCTCCTTCTATACATCATCACAGTTGTCCCTTCCCTCTTATACTCATTTAGTACTCTATTCCCTAATGTTCCCTGAGACTTTGGGAAGGGATTGATAGGTGTTCAATCTATGGCTGAACCCCTTAGTTACTTGAACACAGTATTTATATTAACCAAAGCACACTGGAGTAAAATGTTTTTCTTAGCAAGAGTAAAATCACTATAAAAATATGAATGTAAACATAAATATTTAGAAGGGAGTTGGAAGACATAAGCATTAAATAAAAGGTTACCAGTACATTTTCCCCTAGGGCCTATACCATCTCTGTGATGGATTTAAGCATGTTTATAGTTTCAAGTGTGAATTTCCTCCTGGAATCATGCCTCAAGGCCAATTAATAGAGTAGCAGGTTACTTCCATAACACACTTGCCACAGTTTTGCCACTTGGCACATCTTAGATGGAAGGTCATTACTGTAGTATAATGTGTCCTGACAATTTACATACAAATGAGTTTAAAGGAAATTGTGTGTAATGAATGTGTCATTGATTTATGCAATGAAATCATAATAAAAATGTCATAAAATATTATATATTTTAAGTCATAATCCAGAATCTTTTTCAAGAAATTTAGTTTCTTGTAAGAATGCACCACTTGATCTCTTTTCACCACTTGAAGAATTTGCTTTGCTTAGTCCATTGTTCCAAAGAGGGTCACTGAAAAAACTCAATATTGCTGGATCATTGGTGTCAGATTTGTTAGCTCCAGGGCCTTAAAATATACACTTCTATTATTTGGACCATAAGTCTATGGAAGTTTGTTGTTTCGTTATTATCAGTCTAAGATAAATCATTTATCAACAGAAGATGACAACAAAGAAACAGAGTGAGAAACAACTTCATGTATAGAGGATAGAGCCTGAGCTCAATGGATTTAATCAAAATGGAAAAAAAATGCACTAAATTCTTACTATTTACTTAACTAACTAATAATTGTGAAATTACTTTTGGATCATAATTCACTGAAATAAAATTGTTTAATTCATTTTTTTAATTTTTTTATATTAATTACAATTTATTCACTATGTAACCAAGCTGTAGTCCCCTCTCTCATTCCCTCCCAATCCTACCCTTCCTCCCTCTTCTCCTCCTATTCCCCTCTCCAAGTCCACTGATAGGGGAGGTCCTGCTCCCCTTTCATCTGATCCTAGTCTATCAGGTCTCATCAGGATGTGCTGCAATATCCTCCTCTATGGCCTGGCAAGGCTACTTCCCCACAGGGGGTTGTGAAAAAGCCAGACACTGAGTTCATGTCAGATACAGTACCTGTTCCCCTTACTAGGGTACCTACTTAGAATGGCTAAGATCAAAAACTCAAGTGACAACACATGCAGTAGAAGATGTGGAGAAAGTGGAACCCTCCTCCATTGCTGATGGTAATGCAAAAAATTCTGTTTTTCATGACATTTATTACTTCTTCACGGAAATTATATTTTTATAATGTATAATCAAAGTTTAATAAATATTTTGCTTCATAGTCAAATATTATGATTTCATCCAGTTTAAGTTAACTATAATAATCTGTTATTTTTATTTATATTACCAATCACTCTAATTGTAGCTTTATTATTTGTGTTTCAGATATGCATATTTGTCTGCTTTTGTCATTACTGATTATATTTTCAAAATGAGCTATACATAATTTAAATCTCAGAACCATATTTAAATTTTATATTTATAGTCTGCTAATGTAAAAAGAATAGCATGATATCATGATTAAAAGTGTTAATTTCAACCACCGTTCCATCTACCAGTTAATCATAAAAAGCAGTGAGGACAAGAACTCAACCAGGGCAGGAACCTGAAGGCAGCCCCTAATGCAAATTCTTGGAGGAATGCTGCTTGCTGGCTTGCTCCCATGGCTTGCTTAGACTGCTATCTTATAAAACCCAGAACCAACAGCCCAGGGATGGCCCCACCCACAATGAGATAGGCTCTCTTCCTATCAATCACAAATTAAAAACATGCCTTACCTTTGGATATTTTGGAGGCTTTTTCTCAGGTTTCCTCTATTCTGATGACAATAGATTGTGTGTCAAGTTGACAAAAGACTAGCTTGTATGCTAGGATACATACATTTTAAACAGGTGAAATAATGGTTGAATGACATTGATCTTTATTTGGTATTATAGCAATTTAAATGCAAAATACTTTGTGAACTATTTTTCCCAAATGGTTTGTCATTTGTCTAAATGCTATTACTCACCTTTCGTATTTCCTTCCTTGTATGTTACGCATTTTTCATATTAAAAGTTCCATACATGTAAAATAAAAGAAAATAATACTCAAATAAATGCAAATTCTTAGAATTTGCTATCAACATTACATAAAATTTGAAAAATAATTGGAAATATATAATTCATCTCATTTTGATAGATGAATTGAGTGCTTAAAAATTATACATAGAATCATCTCACTCAGAATACCAAATTATAATATTTATTTAATATATAAAAATATGGCTTATATTTAGTGTTGATGGAAGTATACAATCATATTTATATAATGCTACATAAAATGTATTTGCTTAAGAAAATAATAAAATACTTGAAGCAATAAAATATAAATTGACACATAAACATTGTACATTTAAGGCTTACAGTATTGATCTTACTTCAAAATATATTACAATATCAAGTATATATTCATTGAATATTAAATGCTATCTGATTCTTTTTTGGTTATTTTCTTTTATTATTATTATTATTATTATTTACATTTTATTAACTCTGTATCCCAGCTGTATCCGGCTCCCTTACTCCCTCCCAATCCACATCCTCCCTCCCTCAGCTCCTCCCTGCCTCTTTCCAAGTCCATGGTTTGGGGAGGACCTCCTCTCCTTTCGTCTGGCCCTGTTTTATCAGGTATTTTCAGGACTGGCTACAAAGTCCTCCTCTGTGGCCTAGAAGGACTGCTCCTCCCTTGGGGGGGTGGGGAGGTTAAAGAGCCTGCCCTTGAGTTCCTGTCAGAAATATTTCTTGTTCCCCTTACTATGGGAAACCAATTGGTTACTGAGCTACCACTTGCTTCGTCTGAGCAAAGGTTCTAAGTTATATCCATATATGGTCCTTGGTTGGAGAAACAGTTTCAGAAAAAAGCCCTATGCCCAGATATATTTAATCCTTGTGTAGCTCCTATCCTTTCCACGTCATACTAACTCTCCTTCTGCCAAAGGTTTGGTTATGAGTCTTAGTATCTGTTTTGAAACGCTGCTAGGTAGAGTCTTTCAGATGCCTTCTGCAGTAGACTCCTGTCAAACGTCCAATGCACATCGCACTTGTCTTTCTAAGTGAGGACTGATCATCTTACCCCGTGTCTGCTTTCTTGTTTATCTTCTTTAGGTGTATAGATTTCACTATGTTTATCATATCTTGCAGGTCTATATAAGTGAGTATATTCCATGTTTGTCTTTCTCCTTCTGGGATACTTCGCTCACAATGATCTTAATAATTCCTTTTATTATACTTACCACTACATAAATATATTTTGGACTTACATTTTTAGGCTCATAGATAAAATATATTTGACAATTTTATTCTCAAAATATATTTGACAATATTTAAAATTTTTATTTTACTTGTAAGTGTTTTACAATATTTACATTTCCCCTTTCAATAATTCTCCAGGGGGGAAAAACAAAAGATAATATATCCTGTAGTGCTTCCTTTCAGTGGTTGTTGAAAAACAGCAAGAAAACACCATTATATTACAAACATGTCCATATTAGCACTGACTGGTGTTTGAAATCTATGTTTAACATCAGTTACATCATCTATATTGCCTCAAGGGGCCTAATATTGTGGTTGCTATACATTTTTTTTTAATTTCAGAGGCAATTTTATTAAAATTTATGAGGAAAACACAGTACAAGTAAAACCAAAATCTCATCAGAAGCCAGGCGAAGATGTAAAGAAAGTTAGGCATGGCCTGTGTACAGACAAGTTATGGAGAAAGGTAGAGGGAATCCAAGGAGAAGTTTGGCCTAGTGAGTTAATGAAATAACACTATGACTATTACAGACCATACATTGCAAGCAAGGAGTATTATTTAAATGAAGATTCCTCCACTTTACATGGGTAATACAATGTGTATTTAAAATCAATTTTATAAATACATATATCATGGGGCATTTGTATTTAATTTATTTCTGTGATTTTGCATTATTTCTCAGCCAAATAAAGACAATAAGTATCAACATGAGGCAGCCTCAGAGAAACTGTGCTAGAGATCTTAACAAGGCACTGACTGGAATGAGAATCTCTCAAGAAAACTTCTGCAAGGAAGATTAATAATGTAACTCAAAAGGTATGCTCTAATAACCACACATACTAGTGGAGTCTTATGGAATTCTAACAGAGCATATTTTTAATGTTCAATACATTAATGAAAAGAATAATACATTAAACATCTTCCATAATTTTATGAATGTAGTAAATATCGTACTGGTACCTCTTGACAAAAAAATATAGTAGTTCAGTTAGATAACTACCACTCAAAACTGCATTTTTAGCATATATGTTTTTTCTTTATTATTATTATCACAATTGATTCAGTTTGTATCCCTGCCGTTGCACCCTCCCTCATCTTCTACCAATCCCAACATCCGTTTTTCTTCTCCCCATGTACCTCCTCTAATCCATTAATAGAGGAGGTCCTCCTCCCCTACAACTGACCCTAGCCTCATCAGGACCGTCTTTCTCAGTGGCCTGGTAAAGCCAATTTGACAGGGGTAGGTGATCAAAGAGCATGACAATCGAGAGCTAGAAATGTAAGGAAACAGGAACACTCTGTGGGACATCACACAGCAGAACACACACACAAACACATACCAGCACACACACCTACATATTTATATGTTATCACAAACATCAACCTCTGAAAAATCTAATCAGATTCAAATAATATTTGAGAATATAAAGCATGATGGATAACAAGCATTCTTTCATAACTTTGAGTGAAGATACGTTATGCCACACAGAAATCCCAACCCAGAGACACAATACATATTCTATTACAATATCAATTTAAAGAAAAACTAAATAGAAAATAAAATAACAAAATGTAAAACAGTTTCTTGTAGAGAACTTTTATCATCTGTATTCTGAGATATGAAGAAAAATGTTTAATATTTAAAGCAAATCAAACAGAATTACAGGAAACCTAGGGCTGTTAGAACCAGAAAAGTGATGTGTGCACAGAAAAATCACATAAAAGGTAAAAGAGAAAATATTAGAATGCCACTGAGAATTAATGAACATAGATTAGGAGGAATGATGGGTTTCATGGAAGCTGATAACAGTTCTGGACCCTACTGATAATACTTTAGTGTCGATGAACAGAGTAAGTTGTCACTGCATTTCCTAAAATTTGTTGTAGTGAATAAACAATCTAAGAACTCCATGACTTATCACCATAAAAGTTTATTTAACTCACATTGTGTCTTATGTATTGGCAGCTAGTTTAGTTTATTATTATTATTATGGTGTTTCTCAGATTCCTTCTGATCTTAAGCCCATTTAACATTTGCTTCCAAGTTCACCTTGGCAGAGGAAAGAAATGTGATAAATCACTTTTGAATATTGATAAATTCCAGTGAAACAGATGCATGATATGTCTGCTCACATTCCACTGAACAAGAGTAGGTGCATTACTCTCTCACACCCTACGTGTTTCAGGTAAGTTCTTAAGTATAAAAAAGAATCAGAGAAGATTTGGACTAGTCACAAATCAGATTGGGTATGAACAAAGAAAAATAAGTTTAGATGCATTTAAATATTTGGTTCTAATTTGCATACTTGTTCTATGTAAGTTAGGAATGAAAGAAAGGGATAGACAGGAATGTAGGCACTGAAGTGATTGATCACACAGAAACAGTGGACATGTGCAGAGATTCATGTGTGTCACAGAGGAGACATTTCATTTGACAACTTACCGTTTCAGAAAATAATGGCTGATCATGTAAGTTTGCTTTTATGAAAGAATTCCTTTGTACCTTTAAATCCTCTAACAATATGTGATAATGAAGATGTGTCTTACATACTTTTCATTCTTTTGTACTTGAATGCTATAAACAAGGGCAGTCGCGGGTCCTGAATAAACATTGTGTGAAGAGTGGGATCCTCTTTCTGGTTTACTTTATTCCTGCAAGGTTGTGTGGCATGTCAACAATACCAGCACTACAGCCTGATTCAGCTGCTCCACCTTTACAATACCAGATTTTTTGTTGTTGTTTTATTGCTCTCTTTGTGGAACTGTCCACTCCAGTTCTTTCTATCTCCCCCTTCTTTCATAAGATTCCCTTCACTCTGCCCAAAGTTTGGGTATGAGTCTCAGCATCTGCTTAAATACCTTGCTGGTTAGAGTTTCAGTTACCTCTTAATATTGAGTTATACAATCCTAGCTGACCCAAACCAACAGGAATGGTGGTTCTGAATAGCCAGCTTCCTAGAAATAAAAGAGGCAAAGGCAAAAACTTTGAGTGGGGATGTCTTGCATGAGCTAATGGCTGATTAAGTTTACTAAGAATTACAGTATTTTAAATACTGGATTCAGGGGGAAAATGGGTCTAGGTCCTCTCTATGTTTGGTCTTTGGTTGATACATCAGTCTCTGCAGTCCTCTCTGGGCCCTTCTTTTGTCTGCCTGTGTGGCTCATATTCCCTCTGGGTCCTTCCATATCCCCCTTCATCCATAAGGCTCCTTGAGCTCTGTCCAAAGGTCTGTGAGTCTACACATGTGCTTCAAACCCTTGCTGGTTGGAGTCTTTTAGAGAACAACTCTGTTTGGCTCCCGTCCTGTTTCTTCTACTTCTTCCAGTGTCCATCCTCTTTTCCATTCTGAAGGAGAATTAAGCATATTCCTTAGGAATATTCTTGTCATTTAGCTTTTTTGGCTCTGTAGATTTTAGTATGTTAATGCAATAATATATGGCTAATATCCACACATAAGAGAGAATATACCATGCATCTTTCACTGCTTCTGGGTTACCTCGCTCAGGCTGATCTTTTCTAGTTCCATCCACTTGCCTGCAAATTTCATGATTTTCTTGTTTTTAATTGCTGAATATATTTGATTGTGTAAATGTACTACAATTTCTGTATTCATTCTTCAATTGAGGGACATCTAGTTTGTTTCCCGTCTCTGGGTATTATGAATAAAGCTGCTATGAACATAGTTGAGCAAATATCATTGTTATATTGTTGAACATCTTTCAGATATATGTCCAGGAGTGGTATAGCTGGACCTTGATGTAACACTATTCCTAATTTTTGAGAAAACCCCGGAAGGATTTCAAAGTATTTGTACAAGTTTTCATTACCAACAGCAATGAAGGAGAGTTCCCCTTTCTCCACACCTCTCCAGCATGTGCTGTCCCTTGAGGTTTTGTTCTTAGCCATTCTGATGGGTGTAAGGTGGAATTCCAGGGTCATTTTGATCGCAATTCCTAGATGACTGAGGAAGCTGAGCATTTATTACTGTGTTTCTCTTCCATTCAGTATTTCTCTATGTAGAATTTTCTGGTTAACTCTGCACCCCATTTTTAAATTGGATTAATTGTTTTGTTGGTATTTAACTTCTTGAGTTCTTTACATATTCTAGATTTTAGCCTTCTGTCAGCTGTACACCTGGTGAACATCTTTTCCCAGTCTGTAGGCTGCCATTTTGTTCTATTGGCAGTGTCATCTCCTCTACAGAAGCATTTCTGTATTCATGAGGTTCCGTTTTTTGATTGTTGATTTTAGAGCCTGTTCTGTTGGTGTTTTATTCAGGAAGTTGTCTCCTGTGCCAAAGAGGTTAAGGTTCTTCCCCACATTTTCTTCAAAGAGAATTAGTGTATCTGGTTTTATTAGTGGAGATCTTTGATCCACTTGAACTTTACATTTGTGTAGGGTGATAAATATAGATCTCTTTGCATTTTTCTTCATATAGACATTTTGTTAGACCAGCACCATTTGTTGAAGATGTTATCTTTTTTTTTCCATTGTATGGTTTTGTCTTCTTTGACAAAATTCAAGTATCTGTAGGTGTGTGGGTTTATTGCTGGACCTTCAATTTGGTTCCATAAAAGCTCTCCTGTAATTTCTGTTCAGTTTTTTATATTACTTGTTGCTGTCTGGTCATCTGTGAATCTTACCATATCTCATTAATAATATAGTTTGGATTGACTATGATGTCTTTTCTAAATTCATTAGATTCTAATACTAAACTGTTTATTTAGTATCCTAATTTTTTTAAGTGATGGGACTTAGATTGTCTGAACTTAGTGATTGGAGTTTGTGTCATTATAAGTACAAAACTGATATAAAGTCCTACAATAATTCTCTATTTAAAGCATGAAAGGTGCCTGCCATATGAAATCTATCCTCACTAGACAGGAAAAACATTATGGGACCTTTGACATATGCTACAAAAATGATCATAAATATATTTTATTTTAAATAAATTGGTCAGTCTATGATATTTTTATAGTAGCATGAACTGGATACCATCTGTCCAATAAGTCTTATTGTACTCTGTAATACTGGGTATATTGTGAAAGGTTAGGAATGGAATGACTCTATAATTCTATTATTATCTCCAAGGTTTTAAAAAAAACTGTGATTCTGGACTGTGGCTTTCAAGTGTATTCGTCATATTCTGTTTGGTACATGAATCATGATGAGTACACTGAATAGAGTTGGCTAAATTATATTCCTGCAGCTCAGTCAAGCTGTGGAAATTAGCTTCTGTTGATAGATAGCTTCCTTTGATAAGGAGAACAGAACACTCTCCCATAGTAAAAATTTCTCATATTTGCTTTCTATTCTATGTATATATAAAATAATTTCCCCATGTTCAGCTTGATAACATATGGAACTTCTTTATTTGAAAGACTATATATATATATATATATATATATATATATATATATATATACATACAGACGGACGGACAGACAGACAGATAGATAGATAGATATAGATGTCATTGCTAAGATGAGATAGATTCACTGTGTGCTTAATTCTCAAGGTAGGCAAAAAGACCCTGATATATACCACCATTTCTTAGGTATGTTTTCTGATGCTACTCTCAATACTCATAGTAAGCTGTGGTCCTTTTTGTGTGCCTCACTTTCATTTACGTGGTAATCATTTGAACTGTGACTCAGTTCTCAGATAAACCTAGTGTAGAGTTTGTTTGTTCTACATTGAGTTTTCTTGTTGTAAACATTGGACTGATAATTTTTTTAAACCAAAGTAAATTGTATAATTCACATAGCTCTGAAAAAATATACAATATACATAGCTCTGATTGATATCTGATAAACATAATTTTTAATTTAATTTTATTTTTTATTATTAGTTACATTTTACTAACTCTATATCCCAGCTGTATCCT